>JAWLRI010000217.1:326365-350687 GCA_034781795.1 Crypturellus tataupa | reverse complement strand
GTCACCGCCGCTCGGTGACCCCCCGCGCGGTGTTACCGGTAGCTGTGGGAAAAAACGCAGAAACCCCCCCACGGAGGCGCGCGCGGGAGCCGCTCGGGGCGCAGGCCGCGGCGAGGCCGAGCAGCGGGCCTGCAGCAGGACGGTACCGGGCAGCAGGGCCCGAATGAGGTAAAATTAAAAGACTGTGACCAGGGGCTCGGCATTTCCCACAGAGCGGCCTCATTCCGGTGTGTTTTGTGCGGGGTTTTAGGTCGCTGTGGCTGCGTTTCAGCAAATGTGATTTACGTGCCGTGTGGTAACCGTTTTCCCTTGGGAGATGTTTGATCTTGGGCATCACTAATAGAGCTGTCATGGGATGGGAGGGGGAGATCCTGATCCCTGGATAAGGAAAGTCTCATCTTCGTGCAGTGGGTGCACCAGGGCACAACAGCAGCAGCACAAAGAGTATCCGGGAATTTAACCCAGTCGGGAATCCCTCACACCTCTCGTGGCCTTAGGGCACGTGTAGCCAGCTGAGGGTAAAGGTACAAAAATCCCCTTGGGCTGCATCTGGGGAAGGAAAACCAGTGAAAGAGCTTGTGTTCTAAAAACTTAAACATACGAACAACAGATTCTGTGTTTGTTAGCATAAATTTCCATTTTATATTAAGACTAGACTCCTTTCTAGCATTTCTTCAGAGAAGGAAAACACTTTGGCAGATTTATAGTGCACTAGAATATACACAAAGAAACGGGTTCACAATGTAAAATCTTCAGTCGTAACTCCAGGTTTGTTGGTATGTTTTTTCTTTACCAAAAGCTCTCTAGGGTATACAAAACGGCAGAACAAGTAAGAGCCTTTAAGTACCAGTTTGGGAAGAACACCATCTAGTCTGGAGTACAGTTCATCTGCTTTCACATCAGCATTCACAGTCTGCATTAGGAGCCAAAAAACCAGAATAATTACAGAATCCGGTACTTAGGACAATTGAAACATTTTTTTTTCTTATGCAATACTCAATAATAAACACTTAAACATTTCTCTAATTGACATAGTATTTAATGTTTGGACTGGTGTTATAGGGTCTAAAATAAAACTTTTGCACTGAGCAATCTTCGCCTTTATGCCACTGAAAACACACCCGGGATATCCCTGCAGATAAACCTATTTTGCAGATAAACCTTTTTTTTTTTTTCTACAACACTAAGACGCCATCCTGACATCTCGCTGTTCAGAGCACAGTTCACTGCCGAAGCAGCACACGAGGAAAGCGCTGCCATCGTGGCACAAACGTGCCCGCCTCCCAGCACCAAAGCGTGTGGCTGTTTCGAGTGGATACATTTGGTGCGTTTGCTTCTTGTCACCTGCCGAAACACTTATTTTCTTGTTGCAAAATCATCAGTACTACTGCACGTTCAGATTATTTCACATTTAACTCATGTCACGCGTATCAAGGCTTTTATTGCACACAAGATCTTATTTTTTTTCATAACAATTCCTGTTCTTACACGTTACACCACAGCTGTGCCCACACTACCAACGCTGGCGAACACACAAGGAAAACAGGCCTGGATGCCCAGCAGGACCGCACACTAGCTGCTGTGAACGCAGTCATGCCGGAGGAAAAAACAATCCCCAACTTTCCACTAAAAGAAGAAAGCAGTTTTGCTGGTGTAAGTCGTATCTGCCCCAGGAACGCTCTGCCAGCGGCACACGTCGGTGTCACCCTGCTGGCAGTGCCCCTGGGGCGCCCGTCGCTTCAGTCCGACCTCCCTTTCTGCTTCCGCCTGTTGTTGCGGGCCCCAAGGCAGGGTGCCCTGTGCCTTCACCGTAGGAAACAAGAACTCGAAAGGAACATTGCAAAAAAGTTTATTACATCAACGAATCATCAAATTCTATTTCAAACAAAACCACACTATCTTTTTTTTTTCCCCTTATATCTAAATTTAGCTATAATCAATAGCAGTAAAAATGGGATTATGAAACATGGAGTGGAGATGTAATAATAAGAGTTAAGATGAAATCTGAGGGTTTTTTCAAATACTCTGCTCTTTTTAGGTCTTATACCTAAAATGTGGCCAATTGGTGTAGACTTATGCTTTGCAGCATGCTTAAATGTTATGTAATACAAATAGCTTTTACCCTAACACCAAAAAAAGTCTCCTATTGTTCAGTGTCTTAAATTGTAAATTGTGGATTAACATTTTATTTAAGCCTCCCTTTATAGACAAGTGATGGCAATGGCATTTATGGAAGTGGTAATCAACAGCACCAGATGGGATGAGTTAGGGAGATGCTAAGACTTTCAGCCCACCAGATATGTTTTTTCTTCTTTTGTTTTTGCAATAAATATGTTCTGTCCAGCCCCAAACAGCTACATTTGCTCTCAAGTGAAAACTCCACTTGAGCATCACAGAGGCTTGAGATTTATTTCAGTGCTTAGGAGAAGTTTTTAAAGTTTTAACAATTTGTGAATTTTAAGAATTGCAAAAATTCTCCAGTGATGGTCTTGGAGAATTTTCAAATCCAAAAGCTGCCTCCCTAACAGGAAGAACACAGCAGGTTTCCTTGGCTTTTGCTTTCTTCTTGACTTTAAGATCCAAGGAATTACAAGGTTAGTCCACTTGATAGAAAACAAAACAAAAAATTACTTTAAAACTCTGATTTACCAGAAAAATAAAAGCCCAGAGATTTGCAGACATAATAAAATTTATTTAAATTCCATGCATTACGGTAGCTACAAGTGTAGTCATATGAAACTGAAGGACAATAACTTCTTCTGTCCGTACAATGTAGCTGTAAGTGAAATGAATGGGAGTTCCACAGTTACAAAGAAACAAATGAAACCAAAAAAAAAAAAGGAAAAAAAAAGAAAAAAAAAAGATAAATCTGTTTCACTTTTGAGTTCTGTGAATTCAGATACAGCCACTAGACTGTAAACTTTCGGGGGAGGAGATGGGCTCACCACAATTGTACAACCAAAAATGTTTAAGACATTCTGAAGAAGCTCTTAGGATTCCTTTTAATAATTACTAGAAATACTCTGGAAAATGAAAAAATCAGCCTTCATCCTAATTGCTAGAATCAGGACAGCAATTGTACTTTCAAAGTGCAGCTAAGTAGGGTTTCATTATGCAGCTCCTTCAAGTTGTACTGCGTAAGCTTTATTTTGAACCAGTTTTGCTTTTAAATTTCTCAGCAAAACACCACTGGTCCTCACAAGCTTCCATTGCTTTGATATGCAAAAATTTACAGACTGTGCTTGATTCTGACCCTCCCATATTTCAGTATGTGCAAACGCGTAGGGATTTAAATAGTCCTTCTCCCTCTCAGTTCAGACTGATCTTTAACACAGCAAGGATTATCCAGCCCTCTAAATTAAAGACAGGGTGAACTGAGTAACTTACATAACTGGCACTTTTTAATTGGCCCAGTTCTCCCACAAAAATGTAGCTCTTATAAATACTAATAGGCACTACTGCCACAAATTCTCTTATTTTTGCCAGTTCCACTGATTTACTCATCGTTAGCATTTTCTGCAGTTAAGAATTTAATAACGCTGTATTTTAGAGAGACACAATGTGTAGTTCTAGCCTTCAAAACTGACTTCCTGTGTCTAGTAAACATGTTAAGTCAACCTAAATTTTCTGTAGGTATTAACAGATGTAGAGCTAATGAAGGTGCCACATTTGCATGAATGTTTTTAATTTTAAGAACGCATTCAAAGGGAAGGGGCAAAACTAGTTCCTGTAATACAAACTTGGCTGAGTGCCTAATTGCCTCATTTAAAACTGTGTGTGTGGGGGGAGGCTGAGGAGTTTAGAAAAGCCCAAGTAACCAAGTATCTAGGTTACTGGGTAGTTAAAAAGCTAATGCAACTGCGTTACATCCAGATAAAAAACATTATTCAAAAGTAATTCAAATACCGAAAAAGATTTCAAATTGAATAGTTTATTAACATGGTAGTTGTCTTTGTAACATGTGCACACACACTCGCACACTCTGAATGATCTGCCTGGAAAAAAAGATGTCTTAATATATGCCTGGGGGAAATTAAACATTAAAAATCCTTTAGATTTTCATAATTATAGGCAATTATGTCCACATCACTTACAAAGCTATTGCCGAATCTTTCCAAGGAAGCAGAATTTGGGAGAAAAAAAAAATTCTTTGGGGGAAAATTCAACAGTGGCATAGCAGAGCTCTCAATATGAGAAAGCTGACATAATGTGGACCTTTGCTGTGAAATTTGTCTTTGCAAAATATGGGGAGAAGTTTATCAATGGGCAGAAAAGAAGAAGGCGGTGTGACGTAGGCTTTTGCAGAGTTGATTTTCCTCACAGTTTTGTGCGGGGGTCATTGAGAAAAATGCTTAGTCCTTCTCTGGAACCAGTTTCAGAACTTTTCCAATTGCAATGGTCTTGCCTAAACCAAGGAGACAAATGCCAGCGTTAGATGGATTGTTGGAAAGATGCCATAAGCCTCTGGAGAGGGTGAAAGCTTCCCTCAAAACACAGGCTCTCCAGCCTATGCTAACTTACACAATGCAGCAATTTATGCCTCCCATTGCTAAAGCACTATGCGCTTTAAAAAATATGGTACATTCTTAAAATAGCACTCATATATAGGTGTATGTATGATTTTATATATATACACACATATACACACACAAAAAGCTATAGAAGCTACTTTTTCTATCGAGCTATATCATTTAATCATTGTTATATAAGGAAATTTCAACTCCCATTTTTGCAGCTTTTAAATATGTTTTATTTTAAACATGTCCCCAAAACCCCTAGGGATCTTTACCAAGGGAAGTATAAATTCAAGCCCAACATACAACACCCCCCAATTTCCCTGACACATATTTTTCTAGTTCAGTCTTTGCTTCGCAGTATATATTTCTGTACATTATCCCTCTAAAACATTCTTTGCTACTAGCAAAAAAAGCACAATGTACAATGACATTTTGTTTAGATTTCTTTAAGCACTGTTATCTATATAACAACTTCCCACTGGATACGAGCACTGGTAACACCTCATTGCCATGCAAGACTTTCTATTTTGAATAGGGGTATTTTTGCAGAAGTTAAATTAGTAACCAGTGACCAGTCTTACCCTCATCTCTTAAGGTAAAGCGCCCCATCTGAGGGAAGTCTTTGAATGTTTCAAGGCAGATAGTTCCTGCTGTCCTTAAACGGGCAATGCAGACTTGATCTTGTTTCACAAAACGGGGCCGTGTCTTACTTTTTTCTCCTGTTTTTTTGTCTACCAAGCAGATTAAGGCCTGAATAAGAAAAGAATTAATATCTGTGAGTGCTAGTTCTTTTTTGCTTTCTAAACAAAACTGAAAGCGGTCTAAGAAAGAAAATATCCTTCTGTAAGATTTGCTGTATGAGAGAATGCATCATTATTTCTTCCAGCCACTTTTTGGCTCTGTTTGGTAATGACCAAAGCTTCTGGTCGAAGCCAGAACTTCACTGCATTAGTTGCTCTACTTACGTACTGAGAGCCCTCCTGCCCCCAGCACTGTCTATATTGGATTATTCATATCCTCATCTAAGAGATGCTTACTGTTATCTCGACTTCTTCAATACAGGTGTGGATGTGCAGCACAGCGTTATAACCTGGGCAGATAATGGATTTGTGCTCAATTATCACTATCTGCAAAGCAAGCAAAAAATAAATGTAAGTATTTCTTCCTCATTTTATTATAAAAGAATAACTGGAGAACAACCAAACACAGGCCTATATTAAAGACGTACAGTAGAACAATATACCCACATTAAACTATTTTGGGCGGGAAGCGAAGAAGAAAATGCAGAAGCGACTTAACTGCTTATCAATTAAAGTATGAAATGGAAGAACTGGCCATAAAAGACCTTGCTTTTAAGATCAGAGGTTTATAAAACTTAATACAGTGGTTGCATTCAGAACAGCGAATGGTATTTTAAGAACTCGTATTTCTGACCCCCAGAGTCACAGTGATAAATGCTTTTGTCATTTACAGATATGATAGCAAGGCAAAAATCTGAACTGAAACTTGAAACTACTGGCATTTTGATTGTTTGAAACACAGGTAAGATATTTCAGTGCTGTTTACCTATTTATATATTAAATGTTCGTTACGCTACCTGGGCGTCAAACGTGCGTCCAGAATGACACAGGTTGTTGGGATCACAGAGTATAAATCCTGGAAGGATTTCTTCCTCTTCAATTCCCTTCAGCCGGATCTTTAGATTTTCACCTGGGGCTACTGAATCGGTTTCTACATCATCAGAAAGGATTCCAAGAACTTCCACATTGTGCTTAAAGAAAGCATAAGTAAAGGTTCCCAACATGAATATTTTAATGAAATTGCTTTAATTGCTTTTACAACATTATTTCAATACATAAATCCATAATGGTTTATAATCCATGATACTCAGTTCTACCAGCTTCAGGACACGTGAAGCATCTAAATAATGTAATAGAACTTCCCATTATTCCTGTTACTAGAATATAATACAGCATATTTATTCAACAGATTTGAATTTGTACAATTCTGTAACATATGTTCAATGGAGAGCAAATCTATGAGTGAAGTCACTTTAAAATTTATAAAGAGATGAGAGAACAGATGCATATTATCTACTAAGGAGAATGTAAACCACACTGTTATACAGAGTCATTACATTCAAACTATTAGTCTGAATATTAATGCCATCTAGGAAATCCTAGAAATTCCAAATTCTTTAGTTTTCCCGGAGAAGATGATAAAAAAATATACACACACACACACACATACTTTTTAATATAGACATTAAAACAACTTCTGCCCACATAAATAGTTAAATATATTTCCTTGTTCCTATATACTCTAACCTCTCATCTGGTTTTGTATCCTTACTCACTACTAGATACCAACAGGAAATAAAAATAACAATAGCACAGAAGTTAGAGGGGTAATTTCAGAAATAGGATTATTGCTCCAGCTTCCTGAAGTTGTAGTTCCCATCTTATTAACTGCCAAAGCAGCTAATAAAAGTGTGCAATTGAAAGTGCTGGAGAATTACAAAATATAAATTCTGTATTATAACAGTTGGGTTAAGGTTATTCTCCCAATTAACTCTAACTGCATCAGATAGTACCAAAAACAGTTTTGTAGAACACTACAGTTTGTTAAATTACCTTGAAAACTGAAAAGTCTATCTTAAATGCTCTATGTTTAGCTTTAAGATGCAGCAGCTCTTGATAAAGGTGGCAAGGAAGTCAATTTAATCTGTTATTTAAGAAATACCATTTTTCAGTGAACAATAAACTAATTGCACATAGGAGTATTGAGACATTTTCTAGTGAACTGCTTCAGTGCCCAAAACTGGGAAAAGTGTCTCAGTTTACATCAAGATAAAGGAAATAGGTAAGAATGAGCAGAATTTCCAATTTATTTTTTTTTAATGTATGAAACTAATGGAAACAGACACCACCATTTGTTGGGGGCGCACATCTTTGCTGCTGCCTCTCGCACTACATTTTCACATCCCTCAGAAGGGCCTAATGCTTCCAGAGTGACTGACCGCAGGAACCCTTCATCATGGAGCAGCTCCTGCGCAAACAACCTGTTCATGAACCACACACCCAGAAACATCAGCCATGGAAGGATAGTTCTGCTCAAATGATTGCTCATGGGATTTTTTGATATAGAATCATTTCTGTAACAATCAAGGTGTTTTCTAGTGTAGTCACACTTTTAAAATATGTAAACCTTACCCTACCTTGTTTGGCATCATCACAAGCTGTTGTCCTTTGCAAATAGAGCCTGATTCCAGCTTCCCAAGGACCACAGTGCCCATATCCTTCACAAAAATAATTACATAAAAGTTAAGACATTTTTCTATACAGTCTGCTCTATTTACTATTTAGTATTAAATACGGTATTTAACCGTATTAACTAACACTATTAAGTTAATTAGTGCTGTTACACTTAATATTTTGAAAGCTGTTCTCATGAAAGATTACAGATTTTAAGAGCCTCATATAATGCCCAAGTGGCTTACTCCCTCCCCCATTCCACAGTTCAAAAATGTGGATGATCCACTATATTAAAGGGGAAAAAAGAAACAAAAAACCCACATCTATTTACTGCTTTTTGAAAACAGACCATTCATCCTTTGAATCCTGTTCTTTTGATTCGTACCTTATATTTATCCACAATTGGCAGCCTGATGGGTCCATCCACGGAACGGTTGAAGTTTGGCAAGTTATCCAGGTACGGAATGAAGGGCAGGCCGCTGGAAGGGCAGCAGGGATCCACTCAGTTACGTGGGCAGCTGCAGCCACCACGAACGCGCAGGTGCCGCCCGGTCTGACCCGGCACCCCCTCAGCAGCATCCCAGCTCCCGGGAATACCCGGGAGGCACACATCCCTTTCAAGCTATGGCATAATTCACACACACAAAAAAAACACTATTCTTTTAAAAATCTGGCTAGATAACACTTGTATGTTTTGGAAATACCAAATATAAGGTGTTTCCAAACGTGATTTTCATTAATGGTTTAATTCCTCTGAATGATATTGGAAAATAAGAACAGAGACAGGGTTTGCAGCTCGTTACCATGTGGCTTCAAGCAAACACTTGACATCAAACTATTATTTTTCTTCCTGCCAACACATCCAGTGCAGCATCACTGGAAATTTCAAGTGTTGGCATTCACTCTCTCAAGCCAAAAGCAGTGAACTGCTAATACTGTCATGGAGTCTGTGACTTTCATCTTCCACAGTTACTAAATGCCTTTTCTTGGCTGATTACAGATCTCTGTGTTCCTGTTGTCCCCACCATATTCCCCCAAATACCTCAGCCACCAATTCTTGAACACAGCTGTGAATAAAACTGAGCTGTACTTCTCCCCAGCTTCACTCCCCAGCACTGACTTTTATTAAACTATAACCACTATCCAATTTGTTGGGTTTAAGATACATACATATACCAGGGGCAAAATTCTGACTGTTCTTTAAGGTTGGCTCCAGTCAATCCTGAGCAGGGCATGAAATGAATATCTTTTTTGGGATTGAAGCCAACTTTCTTCAAGAATGGCACCAGCTTTTCTTTACATTCCTCGTATCTATAAAAATAAAAAATGGATCAAGATAGATTTAAATTATTCCAGTATGGCATAATATTGTGTTTAAATAAAAATACACTATATTTATTTCTATCAGACTTTTCCCCCTCAGCCAGTTACATTTTGATGATGCTGAAAAATTTGGGGAAGGTTCAGACCAAACCAAGACAGCCCAACTGGGCAGGCCTCCCTCTCCTAGAAATCCAGACTGACATTTTAAGGCTGCACAAGCTCTCACAGCTTCCTCGAAGTCCTCCATGATTTTTGAGAATGCACCAAGTCTTTGTGAGGGAGACCCCAAGTCTACGCGGTCAAACCCATGGGCAGTTTGGACAGCACGAGGCAAAATGCGCAAGTGAGGCAGATTCTCTCCAGAACAGTGGAACAAGCCACGAGCGGCACCGTGTGCGCGGCCAGGCCCGAGCACTGACCTAGTTCCTCTTTTATGGCATCTCAGCACCCTGCCCCAGGCTGAGGCGCACGAGCCTTCAGCAGCTACAGGTCACTTGGGGGATAATTAAAAGCAGAATATGTGCATACCATGGCAACATTCATACGCTTTATATACAGAGAATCCTCCACTTAAACGGAGATCTCTCATAATTCCTGTGCAAAGGAAACCAGTGACCCTTCCCAGGGAAGCACTGAGGGCTGCTTCTTAGCATCCAGCTTACAGGGAAAAGCAGCTAAACACCAGAACATGAGTTCTGACGTCTGGAAAAGTTAAAGCCCTTAAGTAACGTTTGAGCAATGAAGACAGAAAAGAACAGTTCTGTTTTTACTATTTCTATACTTATAAATATATTTAATTTTTTTTAGTTATTTTTACTAGGCCTGGGTCAAGGAAGACTCCTCCTTCTTCCCAAACCAAATGCTATCAAGAATCACTTAACATATTATTTGCTTATTCATTTCAGCTTATCATGAGAGAACAACTGCAAATTGCAAATAATAGAGGGTAGACGCACATAAGGTGAGCGAGATAAGGTCGTTCTCCCCAAGGCCGGGCTAGGAGCTGAGCAGGAGCACGGCCAAGCGCTCGAGAATTTGGCAAACTAAACTGCTGACAGCAGAGTGGCTGCCTTTCAGTTTCAGTACGCTCAACGTGTCCAAGCCAACAATTAAGCTATGTAGGAACGTATGGATCTGTTAGATACGGCTGCATACAGCCCAGCAGGAGCACTATGTCCCTTGGCAGTCAGCATTTTGAAGTAACGCAGAACTAAAAGCTTAGTCGAGATGCATTGTGCTAGAGACTAGACTGCTGTTTCTCCTGCAGTTTTGATAATCTCTGTCCTTAGCTCACATTTCATCAGAAAGGAGACTTTGGCATACAGTTACTTTAGTTCAGTATCACTTGATGAAGTTTTTTTTAATATTAAAACTCACCGTTCATTACTCCAGTTTACGGTGGGATCATCCATTTTATTAATAAGAACTATTAAATGTTTTACACCTGCTGTTTTTGCTAACATGGCATGTTCTCTTGTTTGTCCACCTTTTTCAAATCCAGTTTCAAACTCTCCTTTTCTTGCAGAAATAACCTAATTAAAAATACACATTTAAAAACAGTTCTCTCAATACAAGAACAGACAGTGAACAGCACAGCCTTATTCAATAAATAACTTTGGGTAGTCAGGTTTGGTACAAAGTTAGGAAGATATCCTGTCCTAACCTCAGTACTACCCATCAGCTTCTGCACTGACATGTATAAAACTCCCACGACAACTGCAAACAGTTTCACAGAGCTGTTAGCAGCAACTCCAAACTACTCTGCTTGCCAGATGCTGTACGATTTGGGAAAAAGGAGGCAAGGGAGAGGGAAGAGGAGAGAGAAGATGTGATTTGTTCTCACCAGCACAGCCAGGTCAGCTTGCGACGCGCCACCGATCATATTGGGAACAAAGCTCTTGTGACCGGGAGCGTCCAGGATAGTGAAGTGTTTCTTTTCCGTTTCGAAATAGGCCCGTCCAACCTCCACTGTTTTACCTTTGTCTCGTTCTTCTTGGTTTGTGTCTAAGGCCCACGAGAGGTACCTACAAAAAACAACCCCAGTAGTCAGGGTCTGCATTCATTGTTCCTAAGATTAAGTTTGAAAATTTAGTTAGTGTCAAAATATCTTTTTCCTGCTCAAAGGTTTTAACTCTGTTGGCGATACTGAGAGCTGCAGCATTTTCAGGTCCGATGCTACCCCTTAAAGCGGTGCCTGCGTACAGGGAGCTATTTTACCCAGGGCTTCTCCTGTAGCTAAAAGGGTGCAATTCTCAGCACCCATTTTTAGTTACTAAGTTCTCCTCAAAATAAACTAAAATACAGTCAGCTGTGGAACTGAGACTACCTATAAAATCACAAAGACAGCATGAACTGTTTTTTTTAATTATTTTTTGGCCTACTTTCAAGTATCCAAGCATGAAAAATAAAATCTTGTTCAGTCTTTCATGTATGTCCTCCCCTACACCTTTAAATACAATTGACAGAGTCAAATAAATTAACATTAGTTTCCAATTTTCACACCCCCTACCCCTCGACCAGGTCATCTGACAGGTCTGAATGTATGTTACTATTCTGGGTGGTCCAAAGACATTAATATTTTAATGACAGCACTAGCTTGGTGCCTGTATTCTTTGTCAGCAAAAGAAGGGGAATCCGATTAAGCAGGGGAATAACATTATCCTTAGGCTGACAAAGGAGTATTCTGGAAACTGCTCATATGTCCTTGTACAAGATGAAAAGGAAACCAATATTTACTCTATAAAGGACATCTCAATCTTTATAGGAGCCCTGAGAACTTTTGCACACTTGCACTTCTTTGGTGGGGGGGAGGGGAGGACAATGCATATGTGTGTATATATACATTATATATATATATGCATACACACACACAGTTTTTTAATCTTAAAGTAGAGCTACTTGAATTTCAGGACTCTCAAGCTGTGAAGCAAGCTAACAGAATCTTTGATGACGACAGAGATAAACATATTTTCTGTTGCATGTTACAATATATTTTAAAGAACAAAAACAGAGTTCAAGAAGTTACTTCCTTCACCTTGCTCCCTGGAACAAAACAGAACAACACAACACAACGTGATCTGTTTCCCAAGCTGGCCAGGATTGTTGAGGAAGGCCACTAGATACTTATTATCGAGACCCATTCCCACCAGGGGAGCGATGCTTGTCCGCGTGTGCCTGCCCTTCCAGGTACTGCACTCTGCTCAGGTCGGTGCCCACGTCTCAGCCCTGCGGTGCTGCTCTGCCTCTGCCAGTGCTGCCTGCTGCTTCTCCATGCCCCAACTCCACTCCCTACTTCCCCAAACCCACCGAAAATAAAAAGCTTTGAGGAAGGAAACCAGCTCCTCAGAAGCTTTTGAGGGAGAAAGACAACAAAACAGCATATAAAAGATATCCACACTGTATGCACACATTAAAAAAAAAACAACAAAAAAACAAAACTCAAAGCCTCTCTGCTCCTGAGCAGCAACTCCTTCCCTGGAAGGAACCTGGGGACGTGGGGCTTCATCTCATTTCTCATCCTAGGAGTTTTTCAGCCCACCTATTCAGTCGCTCTTTCCTGATGTGTCCTGAACTGACAGCTCCCGTCTGCCCTTACCCGTAGCCTCTCCGCTGTGTAACAGGTAAGAGACAGATGGAGTGGTGCCAAAAGCCACCCAAGAAAAGGGCCTCTCTTGGAATCCCACTACCAGACAACTGGTAAAAGCACCCGAAGGAAAAGCCCTGATCTCCAGGGGGAGAGGAAGCAGCAAAACCTGCCCCAGTGCGAATCATGCTGCTTTGGAGTGCTCTAGTTAAAGAAATTCTGCAAGAGAACAAAATAATCTGCCCTTTTGCTCTTTGCAAACCCAAACCAGCAAGATGAAAGTACTACAGAGACAACGCTTAATAAATACATTCCCAGTTTCCATCACCATATTAACAGAAAGCTACGGTATAGTTTACAATAAGCTTCATACCATGTTTCTCTGTTTTTTTCTTTAGCTTCTCTTTCATATTTTTCAAGTGTTCTTTTATCAACCATTCCTGTCAAATACCTATGAAGAAGAAAAGAATAAATAAATAAACAACAATTTAACTACTTGGAGCTACTTCTCTGTTTAACAGTTACACAATCACTACAGATTATTTGGAAAACCAGTCTGGTAGGAGCAGCCGCAGAATTTTCCACCCCACTGTCTGCTATGGGAAACACTGCCACCACGGTGGAAGCAGGAGAAATGTGTTTTTCAAACCCTGTAATAAAATGCTCAACAGAGACAAGCTTTGAAAGAGACGACATTTATTACGCAAGTCTTAGACTGACGTATTTTAGTTCAAAATTGAACAAAATTTGCGATGGGAGAATGTTATAAATATAAAAAGGAAGTATTCTTAAAAACATTTTTGACTACCATTCTTTTTAGGTAGAGCATGAAGCTAATACTTAAAAGATGTCTTAAGATATAAAGAGTGAGATGGGTAAGTAGTATGCAGCTTTATAATATTGCAGCTTTATAATACTGCAGCTTTCATATTTTTTCCCCTCAGCTATTTTTATCTGAAAAGTCATATTTACCATGTTATTATCTACATTTATCATATATTTATCTAATAAGAGTCATCCGCTTAGTCTATAAGGAAGGGTTATAACAACAGTAGACAAATGGCTAATGACAAAGGCGATCCTGGATCCTTTTTTCATTTCCTTACACCAAAAAGGGATATCCCCCGAACACGGGAGGCCACAGGAACGTTCCTTGAGAAACGCTTCAGGAACATGACTACTTTGGGCAGAAGCACCAAGAACAGGCCCCGTTCAGGGAGATGCTCGAGACGCGCCAGAGAATAAAATGCTAATTTGCCCATGTACAAGCTCGAAGATTAAATGCACCGTGACAATTCCGGCATTCCCGTCTGGTTGAAACGAACCAAGACAAAAAAGCCAAGACAAAGACCTCCCACTTTTTCTGAGAGCATTCTTTTAAAATTATAGCAATACTTAGCATCAGCAGAATAGCATTTATTTCTTCGTGCACTAAGTAACACTGCTTGTTTTTGACAAACTGTCAGATCTAATGGAATTTCTTTAATTTTATCACATAGGTGTATTGCAAGTGCTAGAAACGGTTTTTTTAAAAATAGACTTAAGAGTTAACTACTCCAGTTTCACACTTTAAAATAAGTGTTTCCTGCTAACAGCAGGGAATAAACATATGTACATATATACATATATGAATTTAATTCTCACAAAATGGACAGTTTAAGCAAGAGTATTAAAAACAGTGAAAATGAGTTTTATATTCTAAAAAAAGGGTTTTTTAATTTAATAATGTATGTTTTTGTAAAATTATTTCCAATAAATAAAACTCCCATAGAAATAAGACGCTGGTACTAAACATCTCCAAGAACAAGGAGTAACTAAATAGACAGAGTATGATTTCATCGTAAAAATATTAATCTATACTGATTAACCCCCTCCACAAAAAAAATACCCATTTTAGTTAATGTATTCTTAAGTCACAAGACAGAACAACAACAAAGAAAAACTAGAATCTTGTTGAAGTGTCCTTACATTATTTGTCCTCCAATAGTTGACTTGCCAGCATCTAAAAAAAGCAAAACATACACACACATGTAAATAGTTTAATCAGTCACAGATAAAAAGAAAAATCTAGGGAAAAAAAAAAAAAAAAAAAAAGGCAATTATGAACAAGGTCATATAGGTTATTTCCAAAAGCAGATTTTCTGCTTGCTTTGTATTCTAACTTGTTTGAAGCATCTCTCAGCTTGCCATGAAAGATTGTCATGGGTACAGCTATCAAGGAAATTACATTGAGTTTTGAATACCCTATTTTCATACTGGGAAAGGTGGCATTACCCCTAGCAACAACAAAGATTAAGTTATGACCCAGCAGGAATGGGGCTTCCTCATGTCCCGGGAATGCTGCAGAGGCCCCTTCCCGCTTCCTTTGGCTCGTCCTGCCTCGAGTGGCTGCTCCTCGAGGAGGGCAGGTGCCGCCACGCGCTCCCGCTCAGGACACGGCTACGTGACGGCGCTCTCAGGCGACACTTTAGGGACGTGACAACAGCCTTTACTCCCAGCCCGACCCAGGGGCCCTGCTGCTGACACCGCTTACGGTTTTTATTGGAAGCCTGTTGAAACTCTTCTGTTGGGACGTCAGGCTACAAATACTTAGCTTTTAATGCGGGATTAGCTATGCTTATTGTTTGTGGGCTACAAACAACATCTACAAGATTTGGAAGAAGTTTTTCAACAATTAATAAGAATCACTTGAAAAATATTTAAACCAGGCAAAAATAAGAGGATTATTTTCTGATTTTATCCTTTGGACCATAAACACAGTTACATCACAGATAGATAGTCAAAAATAGTGAACATTGGCATTCTGATGGGCAAGAGAAGACAGGCACTCTATTTCTTCCTCAATATTAATAATTGTTCCCCTGAATGAAATGGTACTATTAACCTCAAGACAGGATGAATACTTACATCCACTGAGAGAATAGGATTAATTTCTAATAATCTCAGCTCTAGGTAATACATAAAGCAAACGTCCAATTGTTTGATGCTCCTTTACAACTTACCTACATGCCCGATGAATACTACGTTTACATGCTCTTTCTTAGGAGCACCTGGCGGTGCTACCACAGATTTCGGTTTTGGTATTTCCTCCTCCTCTTCCATCATTTCCTGAGCACCTTCTTCAGCGGGACCTGCATCCCCTGCCGGACCGCCGAGCTCTGCTTCGCTTGTTTCCTCTTTGTGGTCCCATGACTCTTCAGGGGACATCTCTGTCTCTCCGTTCTCCACTAGGAGTTAATAGGCGAAAACAGTCAGAGAGACCAAGACACTAAAAAAGCCATGGGGAAGGTTCCCCCTCATCCTCAGAGTCGCAAGATCTCAGCTATGGAGTCTGACACTGGCTTCTTATAAGAAGAGGCAACTGCTGCTTGTTTCCAAACTGGTTATTCCTGGGAGTTGTCAAACTAGCCTGGGCACTGACATCAGAAAACTGTGATTCACAGGGACTTCCATTTTAAACAAACAATTTTAGAGGGGGGAACAACTCTGAAAATTGACTCAGATCATCATGCTAGTCTGAAAGCACAGATAAATAAGCACCATCAGATTTTTTGAAAGAAAAGGGGACCTCAAAAACTACAAAAATTACAAGAAGGAAGATCCATTTTCCATGTTCTGCTTGTTCATAATATTGATCACTTTGGATTTTTTTTGTTAAGCACCATTTCACACATATTAATGAGACTATTTTGTAATATGAAATGACTTCTGAAGGAAGTGCAGATGCTCGCTCTGCAAATAATACACTTGCACCTGCCATTGCACCCTAATGGTCAATTATCTCTTTTCTAATTTAAGTACAGAGACAAAGTGAAAACTTGTAACAACAACAAAATTTGCAGGCTCAGGAAGGCTTTTTTCAGGCTAGTTTACAATGAATCAGCAAAAGCCTGAAATTAGTGTTTTATAGCAGTTTTACAGGGAAGTTGAACAATTCTCATCTTACCAACAGATTCTGAAATTTCCATGTTAACAGCAGCATTTGAACCTAGGGGAAGAAAAAAAAGGAATCATTAAATATACATACTTATTGTAAAAATGTCAAAAATGAAGGGGAAAATAGTAATTAAATTAATAAAAAGACAATTTGGGCACTTGCCTCTGCTACTTGAAATGCCTTTTTTTTTTTTAAAGCTTAAGGCTAAAAAAAATGGCAATAGACATACTGACTTCTCTCACACTGGTAATAGCATAAAGATTGGGAAATAGTTCATAGTTGTATCTTTAAAAACAAGTTTCTTTGCAATTAAATGTCATATTTTGTGGCTCTGCATTGTGTGACTTCAGAACAGGAAAGCAGTTACCTTCACAAGAGGCTGTCTGCTCCTCTTGAGAAGACTCTACAGGAGCACCTGCAGCAAAATCGTAACTTTAAAAATACATCCATGTAACCGACTTCAGTATTTCATTATAAATAACCATTCTTTAAACTTTATTGCAAAATTGTATTGCAGAAAAAATTCCCTCTGAAAACAGAACTAAATATAAATATAACCTGCAAGCACAAAGAAATCTAAAGTATGTGTCTTAAAAAACCCTTTGAAAATAATACGCCCATTCAGGAAGCAGCTCTATTTTTTCCACCGAGCACGATACACTAAAGGAAGCTGAAAGGAAGCAGTTTTTCTATACATTGTATTTTACCTGTCCACCCTTTTGAGGCACTCCGGCTATTTTAGGTGTATCTAAGTGATGTTTAAGGAGGACACGGCGGTTTCATTGTATCCAGCCGGCAGGCAGAGGCTCTGCGGCTTCCCTTCCTTCCAGGCCTCCCACCATTCTTGCCCTTTCCACTGAAGTTGGGAGCAGAAACTTGGAGCCAACTAAGAACAACGAGTAGACTGAGAGGGAAGCGCGCTCATAGGCTGAGCTCTTACATGCCAGAGCTGCCTTAGGATCCTCTTCTTCATGCCTCCCCCCGCAAAAAGACATCCCAAACCATCCTTAGAAGTGACTGACTCGTTGCATACGCTCCACGAGCTGGTTGAGGTCGCTCCTGCCTCCCCGCTGCCCCGTGGCGCTTGGAGCCGCGTGGGCTCCCCTGAGCCACAGCCAGGCGTTTCTGACAGACCCTGCAGCCTGCTCAGCCGCACCAAACCCGGCCCGGCACCACGTGCTGAGGTATAAATTAATATTAAGCCTTCTTCAACTGACATGTTCCCATTCGCAAACGCACACCCGATGTTCGGACGCTGTTGCACAGGACGCAGAGGTGTTCTTTAATTATCCCCGAAACTTCAGCCTCCTTAGTGTCTTACCAGTGTAAATTCAACTGTAAAAATCTTTGGAACAATCTCATCGCCCCATTATACTTTTGTCCCGTGCCAAACTCGCATTCTCGAACGACCCTATAGAAGCCCAGATCACACAGCATTTCCTGCTCTATATGTACAAGGAGACCTAAAGCCAAAGCGAATGCAGCCTACAGAGCAGAGCGTGCGGGGACAGACCTTCTCGGCCGCCGGGCCCCGGCTCCGTCCATGCGTTTGCTGCAGGCGCTGGACGGGGGCCAGGCCCGGAGGGCTCCGCACACGGCGCCCGTGCGGAGGCCACCCTGCTCCCGGCTCCCATCTCGGCAGCCTCGGCGCGCGCCCGCGTGCAGCGCGTACAGCAAGAGCTTCCTTCCCAAAGCACTGGTGAGGAAACTGCAACGGCAGCCTAAGGACTCGTGGACACAAAGCAAGAAAAATAACCCCCCTGCAGAAATCATTGGTTTCTGATAAACTGTGTCCATTCAGACTAGCTTCTGGACACTGGTCCTCTGCACACAAGCACGTTCGGAGAAGGGAAAGGCCGCGCAGAGCAGCTCTGTGAAGCGAGGTAGCACCTGAGCAGAAACGTGTTCTGCAGAGCACTCTATCCCCAACAGGCCCCAGGGATGTGCAAAGGGCTTTTCCTTGCATTTGCTGGGGGTCAGGAAGCTACCTAGCGAGGCTCACTGCTAACTTCATTTGCTATGACTGTTTAAAAAAATAAAAACATCACATGCAGCAAGCCAGAATACACATTAAAAAAATAAATGTGTAACATTTTCAAGTTCAGCTTGAGAATTTTAGCTCTTCACCTGTGACGACAATCCAGGCAGGAGTCCTATTATATGGGAAGGCTTCGAAGTGCCTACCTGAAATCCATTTAAAGCCAGAAGGAAGCCTTAAGTTACATTGCACTCCCCACACTGGTGTTTACATGTGGCAAAGGGAACAACTCGGGTTGATGCAGAATCCTTTAGACTTCCCAAACTGCAGGGCTACTGAGTTCACGCTCTATTCTGCCCCAGCTCATGAATTTACTCCTTATTATGTTAACTTTTGTACTTGGGCAATTTTGTTTTACGCTAACCAAGGCTGCACAAGCAGAACCAAATAAAAATTATCACTCAGTCTCTGAAAATGTTGTTTTATAGCAGTATAAGATGGGAACTTAGCAGCATTAGTAATTTGAAATACTTATAAATAAAAGCAGAAACTTGCTTTAGAATAAAATTTCTATTAGAACAAAACAGGATTTTTATGTGTGGAAAAGAAGTGCATTTGGGAGTCTGGGAATCAATAGTGGAAGCACCACACTTAAAACACAATATTAATGTCACTACATGCAGCATAACTTCAGAAGTAACTTACTCCCTCAGCACAGGCTCCTTAAAAGTGTTAGGGGAGCGGCAAGCATGAGAGTTACCTCAGCAAAATCAGCATTCAGGGCAGTATTTTGTACTTCAGCTCCTTCTAAATGGTTTTTATACAACAAAACGTTCCTGCATTTGTACTGCCTTCGCAGAAGCACCCAGTGCAAGTGCCCAGACTGCGTGTGCACAGGAGGGCAACACAAGACGGAGCCCAGGAGGCTCGCGGGGATCACGCCGTCCGCTCACGTCTCCTCTCCAGCACTGCCGGATGTGCAGGACGAGCAGTTCAACCCTGTGCGAACGGGCGCCACACGGGGCAGCTGCTGGAGGCCGGTTCCCGAGCGCCGATGCTGGCGGAGAGTCGGTCTCAGCCTGACGACAGGCAGCAGTGCTGGCCGTGCCGAGCGCCCACAACACCCCACCGGAGCGGCTGTGCACAGCAACACAAGGGCAGAAAGCAACACTTGGGCAGGTTTCGCTTGGAAAAAGCGCCCCACCTGTAAAACACAGTCGTGGCGAGGTGGCTGCCCTGCTCCAATTTGGGCATCCACCTCCTTCACACAACAAGGAGGCCCAGGGGTGAGGAACCGCGTGACACCCACCTTGGCATCCCCATCACCCTGCATGTTTGTGATTTGAACACCCGAGTCCAGCACGTATGTCCACAATAGCCACAGGCTCACAACAGTTTTCATGGATTACCTAACAGATATTTATCCTGACTTTGAAAAGAAAGCAAAAGAAAGGAACTCAAAACAGAGCGTAAATTAAAGGTCTGAGCCAAAAGCTGAGCAGAAGCACAAGTGCCAGGAGACAGACGTGAGAGATTTCTAGTTAACTAGGCAAGGAAAACAGCTGCTACAGCTGCACAAAATATTCCATATTCCGTATTTTAAAATATGCCAAAGAGGTTATCAGGAGGTCGCTCTAAAGCGGTCACTTAGAAAGTTCACTTATACCTAAAACAATTTCCTTATTGTGCCTGCCCTGCCTCCTAGGCCAAGCCTTGGCGTCAGCTGGGTCAGGGACAAGGGCGTATGTCCAGCTCTTGAAAGGTACCAACACAGGGGCTGCTTTAATAGTTTTAACATGATTTGGTAAAATTTGTGTGTTAGACCTTGTGTAGAAAGCATTTGCCTTGTCTTCATAGGATTTCACTGACTTTGTGTCCCATCACAAACCTGGAGAGAAAGCTGAACATTTTGAGACCAAAATTGCAAAACCAGATTGCCGACAGAAGCCAGGAGCTGCCCCCAGGAACTTCAACCTTGGGTTCTCAGTCAAAATGAGCACAAAGTGAAGAGCATCCTTTTAGATAGATCAGGATGGCCAGCACACGGACCTCAAGTCTCCAGCCTGCCCCTAACGTGTCTTCTACTGGGCTCCTCCAAAGGCCACAGATGGGATGAATTACCCTGAAAGCAGCGACACAAGCACGGCCACTTCCCTGGGAACCAGCAGGGAGCATATGAGGACATCTGTGTGCTGCCTCTGGGCTG
Source organism: Crypturellus tataupa (assembly GCA_034781795.1). NCBI lineage: Eukaryota > Metazoa > Chordata > Aves > Tinamiformes > Tinamidae > Crypturellus > Crypturellus tataupa. The sequence goes on along the minus strand of JAWLRI010000217.1, from coordinate 329,889 downwards.
CCTCACATCCGCACCCATGGCCTCATCGAGGGGCAAGGCAGGGCCAGAACCTTCCAGTCTGTCCCCACTGACCTTCTGGGGACCTTGCGCAACTCGTCTGTCCATAGAATAGGATACAGCATGATAGGGAACAGCAGGGCTCTGGAGGGAGACAACTCTGACACAACTCGGGGCATTTTTTGATAGCCTAACAAGAATTTATACTGTACTTGGGTATTTACGTTATGGCACTGACTTGCTGTTATGTAAGCAGCAAGAGCTGCCAGTTCACTTTACAAACATGAAGTACTTAGATAGCGTTACACTTCTTTTGAGGAAGTTGTCACAAGGCTATTCAAGTATTGGCAAGATTAACCTATGCCACTTTGCAATCCTTCGTTCTTCAGCAGTAAACGGCTGGGTTTAGACAAGCAAGTCATGCTTAACATAGCCATGTGCGAAGCAAAGACCGAGTTGTTGAAGACAGTCTTAAACACAGACAACGAAGACAAGTAGAGTGGGAAAACTAGAGATGAAGCAGTTTTGGGGAACACAGTGACACAGAAAACACATCATCCTATTCTGGAGGTGGAGTCCTCTACAAAAGACTCTAAAGCATTTCTGTCCCTGTTTGGGGATAGGAGAGGGAGGGAAACTCCCCAGATGGATGCTCTATCCATTTATTTGCAGCATTTTAAAGCTGGGGATGTGCAGCTGCTTGGTCATAGCCTATTTCAGAGGTGGCGCGTGCAAGCCAGCCAGGACAGCCAGGGAGTGAAGCAATCTAAAGGGTACTGAATCCCTGGCCAGATGTTGCTTCGCTCAAGAGCGCGGATGCAAGTTGTCCAAACTGCAGTCATTGATAAACGTGCTCATAAATTAGCGAAGAAGTGATCAAGAGAGATACTAAAAGAAGCAGTAGCACTAACACTACCCGAGAACTTTCCTTAAAGCAGCTGTTACGTGCACATACCTTCTAGTTCTCGTTACTTTTGTACTCTTGACACTTATCTTACCACAATCACCACACAGTTAGAATCAAAGAATAAATTCAGGTTGGAAGGGAGCTAAGGAAGATCAGCCTCCTGTCTCAACACTGAATACTTAAAAATGACTTTAAAAGTAGACAAAGAAGTACCACAGAACAGACTACAACCCACAAAAGGAAGCCTTGATGAATTTTACCAAGAGTCCTTTAAACATTCAAGAACTATGAAAAAGCTAACCACAAGAACGACAGTAAGTTGACTCTGCATTCTCAGAAATATTTCACTTATTTAAATTGTTTGGTTCTCATATACATGAGAATAGAAATTCTATTAAACTGGCGGGGAAGCAGGAAGGCAGAGGAGGGTTAACTAGTCCCTCACGCTTCTAAACTATACCTCAATATGGAAAGAAAACCCCAAACCCCTCCTTTATATTTAAGGGAGTAATAAAGCTTAGTTAGAAGTTAAGTCACAGATGTCACTGGGTGGTGAAGGTGCAAGACACAGCTGTGCCCAGGCACAGTCAGAGGCACCAACACAGTCTGTGGCAGTTGGACTGCCTCTCACCCCAGCTTATTTCAGTTGAGTTTGCCACTCGACAGGAAACGGATAGCTGTGACCAGCTAAAATAAGTTTCCCAGGAGCACAGCTTGTCCGAGGCGCGCTTGGCACGCTCACCGCGAGGCGCCGGGCTACTGCGAGGGCTGCCGCAGATGTGATTTAGGAGGTCTCCATTTCCAATCCTGGATGGAATCCACCAAAATGAAATTTTAAGCAAATGAGTTGACTGGGATACAATCTGGATACAACAGCTAAGAAGGATGAAACAAACCAAAAAGCCTGTTCCCTACATAGAGAAATTTAAACATGCCCTTTTTGTATGTAATTGAGCAATAATCTTAATTTTATTTCAGAATTCATTCGAGTTTGATCTGCAAGCAAAAGTTACACTAACACTATTGAGAAAAAAAAAAAAAAGACCAGATAGTCTTCCTAATATACAACCTGCAATCAGAAGAAAATCCACAGAAAACTGAAGTTTTAAGGTCAGCTACTTGCACTGGAAGCTTCGGGAGTTTCTCAGTCTTGTAAAAGTTAACTTTTATGGAAGCAATTAAGAAACAAAATCCTATATCAGGGTACTTAATATAGGTAATAGAAATTTTAGACAGAATGTGAAAAAAATCACAAAGTGTGGATAAAATGCTACTGACACCCTGCGCTTTATGCTCTTCTCAAGACCTACATGATATCCAAGTGAATCACTACTTGTACAGACCTCACTGTAGCTGATAAATAGAAATATTTTCTTCCTCAAGTCAGGAGCGAACAAGTGCCAGGGAACACCTAATTGCCCGTGGGAGCAAGAGCAAAGTAGGTTGCTCAAAAGTCACCTATTCAGCACCACTGTCTAATCACAGGTTGTTCTGACTTATTTCCAGGGCAAGCTCCACCTAGTCCTCCTGGCCAGAAAAGTAGTTGTCACCTTTTATGAGCATCTGCAAGGAGAAAACTGTCTATTACTTTCTGTAGCTGAGCACATTGGATCTGAAAATGTATACAGTAAATACAGTTTTTCAATTAAACGTTTAATTAATATTTTTGTTTAGAACTGCAGGCACCTTAAGCATTTTTGTCTGCTTAACACTGGAGGTACCCCAGGAAGTTGTTGAAACTTAACTGTAAACCTTAAAAAACCAGTAGAAGCGAGAGGAATTCAGGCCACGCAGATTATAACCCTATGCTGGTAGCGGACGCAGCGCAGAGATGGAGAGAAAAGACATCATGACCATTCTGGTGCTAAGGGCCACTTGGGAAGTCTCCTCCAGCCTCCGGAATGCCAGAAGCTGTTTGTGAGGCTCAGAAGAAGCAAAACTGTGATGAGAAGGAAGGCCTGAGGAGAAGAGCATGGAGGACAGGTGAGGAAAGGTATTCTCAACCCTACAAAAACAAAATTTGGGACAAACCTTGCAAGAGCAGACGGGAGGAGAAATGTTATTCCTGTAACATGCAGAACTCCAATAAAGTTCCCAGTCACAGTCTTGATTAGGAAGTTAAAAAGCAGATTTCTCCACAAGTTGCAGTAACAGCTGAACACGACACCAGACCTGACTCGGGTGTCCAACACGCACGTCCCGCACCGCCCCACGCTGCCGGCTCTGCCCGTGCCCCGCGCGCCCCAGGTACTCACGAGGAACCCAGGAGCCCGTCCAAGGCCTCTTGGAAGTGTGTTAAAACCCAGGCTTGCCTATTGCCCGTACGCACGAGCGACAGTTTTTAATGAAATTTGGGAGAGCCGCATAGCTGTTGGGAGCACTTCGCTTAACCTTTACGCTAACACATTCCTTCTAGCATAAATTTCAGAGCCCCCCACAGGAAAGCTGCAGATTTCGGACGTTACCAGCAGGCAACGCGAGGTGCTGGGGAGCAGGAGACTAACCTGTAACATCGGACCGACCCGCACCAAATAGCGGTGCACGGGAAGCCGCGGCCCGCACGGCCCCGGGAGCGGCAGGCTGAGCGACGCCCCCGGGAGCTGCCGAGGGGGGCAGCGCG
>JAWLRI010000217.1:303243-326265 GCA_034781795.1 Crypturellus tataupa | reverse complement strand
GATGTGTGCAATGACCAGCGCACCGCGTTGAGCTCGGGGCGCGCTCCGCACCGGGGATGTTTGCACTGACCAGGGCACCGCGTTGAGCTCGGGGCGCGCTCCGCACCGGGGATATTTGCAGTGACCAGGGCACCGCGTTGAGCTCGGGGCGCACTCCGCACCGGGGCTGCAGTGAGCGAGGGTCCCCATGGTGGCGCCCGGGCGCTCTCCGGGTGCATTGCCCGGGCGAACGCTGCCGCCGTTACACAACGCGGCTCGGGAGAGCCGGCGTGGGCAGCGTGGGCTTTCCTGCAGCAGAACACGAGCAGCTTACATAAACAGCGCGGAGCCACCGGCGCGGGGGCCGCTCCGCACTGTGCCGTGGGGCGGGAGGCAGGGCCGTGCGTTCGCTCCAAAGCCTTCCCCCCCTTTACTTTTTTTCCTTTCTTTTTCTTTTTTTCTTTTCTTTCCCCCCCCTTAAGACCCGCCCAGAGCAAACGGCTTTTCCTCGCGGGGGAAAGGGAGCAAAATGACTCAAGCGTTTTGTAACACGGCCCCCTCTGCGCACTCCCGAGGATGCCGCGGCCGCTGCGAGTGCGCGAGGGAGGCGCGCGGGGGTGCTGCCCCCGGAGGTGCCGGCGCGCGAGCCGGTGCCACCATCACATCACATCAGCAGGGAGCTGCCCCACAGCGACGGTCCGAGGCGAGATGAGCCCTCATTAAGCACGGCTCATTAGTGAGCCCGCAAACGAGCCCCGGCTCCCCGAGCGAGCGGCAGGAGGGGCCGCCGGGTGGCGGGAGATGCAGCCAAAGTGACACGGCACCGCGGGGCCCGGCCGGCTGCCACCGACCGTCGCGCTGTGGCCGAGCCCGGATGGTTTCTGGCACCGGGAGGCGGGGGCGGCCCTTCTGAAGCGGCCGCGGAGCCTCGAGCGCGCGGCGCCCACGCCGGCACGTGCGGCGGGTGCATCGCTACGACCAGGCTGCACATTAAGCGCACACTAAGGCGAGAGGTGCGGGATAGCAAGCGGGGGAAAGTCCCATTCCCCGTCCCACCAGCACCTCAGAGATCCAGCCGAGCAGTTCCGCGCTGCTGGAGAGATGTTTTAATTACCAAATGTTTCCATCCTCCCCCACATGCAAAAACCAGTGTGTTTTCTGCCTTGTTTATTTAATAATAAAATATGACAAAATTACAGGTTAGGAGGAATAAGTGCACGGTGCGCGGAGAAGCACGGGATGAGATGAAGGCTGTTTTGTCACCAGGGCGGGTGACAAATGTGGCTCCGCAAGCTCCGCTCGCCACGAGCGCAGCTCGGACGAGGGCGCGTGGTGAACACCGTTCCCACCACAGCCGCGGCGCTTGGAGTCCTGAAAAAACTCCAGAATGGATCTGGGATGCAAGTGCTGGATACCTGCGCGCTTGTCCGCGTGCTCCGATCACCGCCCTGTCAATCTCCTCTCTGCGCATTAGGGCACAATGCAGCGACCGCATCTGCTTGCGGTGGCACGAGCACTCATTGCCCCTTGTGGAATCACTTTGTCTCACGTGCTGATTCGGCCTTTTTTGCACCCAAAGCGACACCGCGGAGGGCACGGGAGGAAAGCACGCTCTGCAACCAGGCGTTGCACCGGCTCTCGGCCCCAAACACCCCTCCAAGGTCCCCGAAAACCCAAGTGGTCTCTAAGGAAGTCGTCAAGCGCGCGGCGCCTGGGCAGGTAACAGGTAGCGCCGGAACTGCAGCTCAAGAACGGCGCTGGGGGCAAATTGCTTTTTAACAAGCCGCCAAGCCCTATCAATAGCATCTGCCGTATGTTTTTATAAAGTGCAGAAATATGTTTTTAAACGGCCAGTAAATAAAGTTCCTATCGATTTGATCCCAGGCGTAATCTGTTTTGCTGTCTGCCACCAATAGTGGTAATAAAGCAGAATCATGTAATGCAGCATTTCGGCTAATGCGGCCATACATCACGGCAGGGCCTGCGCGCTCCCCGGCGATCTATCATCTTCTAGGGGGACTGCTTAGCTGCAGAATTTATAAACTTGCCCCCAAATTGATGCAATGTCCAATTTTCTTTTCCAATTTATTTTTGGTTGAGCAAAGCAATATCGCGGCATCCTCGGGACAAGGAGGGAGTGTTTCCCATCTATCCAGATGTTCCCACTGCACTCCAGATACGTTAGAAGCTTTCCAAGGCGCTCGGACTATCAGATGCCACCTTGTGCTACCTGCACATTCCCCATTCCCTGATGCCATCCTCTCTACGGCTGCATCCAGCGGCCTTCCCAGACACAGCTGTGATGCCTTTGGGGATGCTAGAGTCATTTAAGGGATCCCTTAGGTGGATATTGACTGCGTGGAGAACACACTGCCACCAAGAAGGGACTCGCAGGGCTGCTGCCTTTGCCCTTGTCCACACTCAGCCTCTGCTGGATCAATTGCAGCTCCCTGGGATGAAGGGGAAAATATTCCAGCAGCACCACCCCCCAAGCAGAAAACTGATAAATATTTCCAAAGATAAAAAAAGAAGAAAACACAAACACTCCGCATTTGGCTTTTTTTGGTGGTTGTTTTTCTTGAGGAGACAAAGTGTTCCACCGAACGCAGACACTTCCTACACAAGTTTTCATACTCCAAACCCTAGTTTTCTCCGACGGTTTTGACGGCGAGCGCTTTGCCAGCCCTGAGCGCAGCCGCTTCCCTGCACTGCAGTGGGGAAGCCGGGCCGATCCAAACTCCCCACGTCTCCCGCTTCCTGGGAGTCTGCTCGGGCCATTCCCAAACACCTCCAGCCTCATCCTAGCAGCCTTGGGAGTTAGGAATAACAAGCCAGAATGGCTATAGGAAAAGTGGAAGCAGCCAGAGCTCGTAGACAACATGAGCCTGCTCTGCCCTCATGGGAAAAATGGAACTGGTTTTCCCATGGGGGTAGCAGAATTCCCGCGGCTCCGAGGCCACCCAGACTGACACTGCGGGAAGAGGCCAGGGAATAAAGCGCAGCTGGTGTCCTCAGATGCCACCTGCCTGTGCGATGTGACGCGCTCCAGCCTGTCTGCACGGGAAGCGATGCCAAACGTGCCGCCTGCGCCCAGATCCGAGACAGTCCCAGCTCCCTGGGACCGGCCCCAAATAAACCTCCACCCGGGACACCGATCCAAGCTGGAGCAGGCAGCACCCTGCTCTCACTTCCATAGGCACAGAGAGGCCGGTGCCCTCCACGGCAGGGCCAGCATCGGGCTCTGCTCATTCCCCAGTCCTCCTGGTCCCTCCTGGGCCATTCTGCAGGAAAATGTGGAAAGGGAGAAAAAGGATGTTTTTTCCTTTGCCTGCTCTGAAACCTGAGAAGTTTCCAACTACTGACAGGAAGCGGTGCCCAAGTGACGGATCATTTTAGCTATGGCAGCCTTTGCCAGGGAAGGCTTTTTTTGAAAAAAAAAAAAAAAAAAAAAAAAAAAGACATCTTTAAGGGAGAGTTATACTTGGAGCCACGTGATAAGCGAGGGAAGAGGCTTTCCAGGCGGTGAGGAGGTAGCGGAGAGAGCGACTCTTGGTGCATCGAGGCAGGACACGCAGCCTGGGGACCACCAGGGACCAGGGCGGCCGCTGTGGCACTCAGGGCTGCGAGGCCCCGTGTTGGGCGCTGCGGAAACGATGCGATCCAGGGAGATGCAGAGCCTCATGTTCCCGGCAGGAAAGCGTCCGCCGACACCACGCTGGGACTTTGGTCCCTCCGCCCGTGCAGGGTTCACAGCCCCTGCACCCGCTGCATCTTCTGTACCCGCTACATCTTCTGCACCCGCTGCAGCCCCTGCGCCAGCTGCAGCCCCTGCACCAGCTGCAGCCCCTGCACCGTCTGCAGCTCCTGCACCCGCTGCAGCCCCTGTACTCGCTGCATATTCTGCACCGGCTGCAGCCCCTGCACCTGCTGCAGCCCCTGCACCGGCTGAATATTCTGCACCGGCTGCAGCCCCTGCACCCGCTGCAGCCCTTGCACCCACTGCATCTTCTGCACCGGCTGCAGCTCCTGCACCGGCTGCAGCTACTGCAGGTCCAGCACCCGCTGCAGCCCCCGCAACTGCTGCAGCCCCCGCACCAGCTGCAGCCCTTGCACCTGCTGTAGCCCCTGTGCCCGCTGCAGCCCCTGCACCCGCTGTATCTTCTGCACCGGCTGAATATTCTCCACCCGCTGCAGCTCCTGCACTCACTGCAGCCCCTGCACCTGCTGCAGCTCCTGCACCCGCTGCACCTCCTGCACCTGCTGCAGCTCCTGCACCGGCTGCAGCCCCTGCACTGGCTGCAGTCCCGCGGCTCCCTGTGTTCGGCGCGGCAGCAGCAAGCACAGTTCAATGGTGCCATCTCGTGGCATCGCGGTGACATGGAAAAGGGCGCTCAAAGGCACCATTCGGCTCAGGGCCCATTTGCAGGAGCACTCGTTGGCACGTAGCGCATCAGCCCCCACAGAGTGCCCAGGGGAGAGTGCGCGGTGCAGATGCCCCCCACACTGTCCCGTTAGGCATCCCCATATCGCATCCATGCCACCAGCCTGGCCTTGACCCCACGCACCCGCTGCTTGGATAATGGGGACATCAGCAAGGAGGACAAGGGGTAGTGCGTGCATCCGCAGGAGACGTTTGACAAGAGGCCACCGAGCAGCCCTGTGCGATGCTGCTCTGTGCCCTGCAGTGCCCACGGAGCGGCAGTGCAGAGCCGAGCGTGCCGGAGCGCGTCGGAACCGCGTGCTTCTTCCCAGCTGATCCCTAGAGGTCCCTTCCAACCTTCAGCATCTGTAATTCCATGATTCCTCGTGCCCTGGATGCTCTGCCCAGCCCCAGCGAGAGCCCCTCCAGGGCACAGCACCAGCCGCGCTCTTACCTGCTGGGCACGGGCATAGCGCACGCGGGGGCTGCTCCACTCGCGGCCGAGGCGCCGCCGGTACTGGCGGCACGCGGGGATGTAGGTGCAGCCCACGTCGCCCAGCTCGGGGTACACGACTTCCAGCTCCCCTCTGGAAAACAGGGAGAGGGTGGGTGCCCTCCTCCCGCGCACGACACAGGAGCGGGCTGAGCACCAACCCCGCATCGAGGGGTCAGGCAATTGCCCGCAGCTTGGAGTGTTTTACCCCTCTGTTATGCAATAGGAGGAGATGGGAGCTGGAAGGAGCCAGGGAATTCCAGCCTCCGCTCGGTCCAGAGGCCGTGGCGGCCACTCACCTGCACAATTCGGCGTCCTGGCTGCCCAGCGGCTCGAAGAAGCAGGTCTGGGGGTGCCCGGTGCCCCACGGTGCCTCCCCAGACCCCCCGGCAGTGCCTAGGAAGCCGGTGACCAGCAGCACCACCCGCAGCAGCGCCATCCCACCCCGCACGATGCTCGGGGGTTGCCACGGGGATGGTTCCTGGGAGGGATAAAGGGGCCGGAATGGGGTGTGGGAAGGGGCAGGTGTTTGGGGCCTCATCAGCTTCCCTGCTCATTATGGAGGAATTGCGCTTGTTTGCACTGAGCGGGGAGGACAACAGGCCGCTCCGCACCGGATGAGGCGGCACTGGGAGGGAGAACAGCCGCTGTCAGCCGGGAACGGGTGTTGCCGCACACGCCGGATCATTATATAATGAAGCGCCGGCACGCAGAGCGAACACGAGCGCCTGCACTGCTGTCAGCACCGTGAGAAAAATGCATCGGACTGCGCTAATTAGCTACATTAGTGTAATGGGAATGATCTTGAGGTTTGGGGGCTAATGGGCTCCCTGTTCCCACGCTCCGCGACGGGCAAACCCCTAATTAGGGCCCTGAGCCGGCAACCAGCAACTCGCGTGAGTAACCACCGAGCGCGGCCGCCCTGACTCAGCACGGGAGCCCCAGCCGCTGCTGTGGTGGCCCCTGGATCCAGCCGTGGCTTCGCGAAAGGAAATCCTGCTCCCCGGAATGAATGAGTTTTTTTGCAGGATGCAGGTCCCACCCTGGTGCAGCCAACGCTGCACCAACATGCTCCCAAATTGCAGTAGAAGCCGTTTTGTTTTGCTGCTTTTTTTTTTTTTTTTTTCCATCAGAGAAGCAGAGCCAAGCCCGGGGGCAGGGGTGGCCCAGGGAAGCTGCTCCTCGTCCCTCCACGGGCTGTGAGCAGCCCTGGGCAGAGCGTGCCGAGTGGGAATTCTCCCTGTGACAGCTCCGCTTGCAAGGGAGCGGCTGCAGCTCAACCTGAGTTGTCTTCACAGAGCAGCTCGCTATGCCAATCCCACTGCTTCCCGGGATGGGGAGAGCTGCATGGGACAGGGCAGTGCAGAGCCAGAGGAAAGCAAACGCAGGCGTGCAAAAGCTCCCGCTGCTCGGCTTGTTTCCCGAACACTTGGACTTCACCAAAGCCAAATGCCTGCTTCCCGGTCAGAATTTCCCCCTAATCTGTTTGCAAGAATCAGCTTTTCGCTCTGGCGCGGCCCAGGACACACAGGATGCTGCAGAGCTTGGAGCGCTGCAGCCCGATGCAGGCGCTTCCTGTTGATGCTGGTTTAAGATTAACCAGTTCCAGTTAAAAATCCACCACCAGGTTTCCGCCCCAACTGCAGCCAGCCCTCGTGCTGCCCAGAGCTACTCGGCTCCGCAATCTTTCCTCCCTTAAATTATTCAGTATCCTCCGCTCTTGCGAGAGGTTAATTGCTCACAGGTGGGGAAGAAAGTGCTTGAATTTCCCCAGCCCCAAACCAGGAAGCCTGGCACCAGGGTGCTTCCTTTCATGCTGTTGCACCTCAGAAGTTTGGTACAAACTTTGCCCCGTGCTCGCTGCAGGGAGGAGGAGGATCTGTCTGCTCCTGCACCCAGACCGCAGGCTTTGGCATTGCGCAAGCGGAACCGTTTCTGGGCAGTCACGCGCTCCTTCCAGCTGTGCAGTCCCCTCTGAGGAGGCCAAGGCCAGCGTTGCCACAGGCCTTTCTGGTCCCACACGCGTTCAGCAGTATTTGGGGTTGCTCAGACCCCCAAAATGGCCCAAGCAGCCTGAGCAGCCCCCCAGGGCTGCATCACCCCTGCAGCCAGTGCACATGAAGCCGGGTGCTCCGAGCAGATCCACGTAGGAGCAGCCTCAGAGATTAGCAGGGAGGATTTCTGTTCTCCCTTCTCTCCCTAAATCACCCAAAGCCTGAAGTCGTGTTGCCGCCTGCCCCATTTTCCGGGCTTGGTCACGCTGGATTAAGCACTGCCACCATCACGAGCAGCAAAATCCCAACAAATGCCGGGGGCAGAGCCACTAACAGGGTTTGGGCCATGACACCCGCTGCTCCGCCGCCCCTCTGCGCTGCCCGAGGCTCTTAGTAGCTTCAAAGGGCTCTGCTCCCCTGCGCTTGGGGAAGCTCCTGCCGCTGAGAGCAGCCAGATTTAGCTCTAAAGACAGCACCAGATGCCGGGGGTGTTATCGGGGTCTGACACTGGAGAAATGGGAGATTTTGGCAGCGCAGGGTCCCCGTGCAGTCGGCTGAGCCAGATGAGTGGCTCGCCTGGGTGCAGAGCAGCATTACTTGGGCCATGGCAGCCTGTCCCCCTGCAGCGAGTGTCCCTTGCAGGTGGCATCGCTTGGTGGCACGGTGCGAGCAGGCAACGCGTCCCAGCACCGGGCAGCACGGGATGCACCCTAAGCCTGAGCGAGGTGCAGATGTGCAGAGGCACAAGCTGGGCCGGTGGCACCGCTGTCCCCTTGCACAGCACAGACACCCCTTCTGGAGGTGGCCGCGCGCTCTGGGGAGGCTCCCGCACGGGCAGGACCCGGTGCGAGCGTCACAGGACGTGACCTTGACAGCGAGCGCAGGTCCCCGCAGCCGCTCCACGGCACCTGCCCCAGCCAGCGCCTCGTGATTGCTCCCGCCGGAGCCGCAGCGCTCCGGAGCCGCAGCGCTCCGGAGCCGCAGCGCTCCGCACAAGGGCTTCTATTCTGGGAACAGCGCGCACGCCTGGCGCTCGCCTGACCTACATTGGGAGCGCACGCTCAGCAGGCGCTGCAGGAGCCGGGATCACCCGCACCGGCACCGCTGAGGCGAGCGCCCAGCGCGCCGGGACGCTGCCCTGCACCGTGACACTGCCCAGCGCCGCCCGCGCGCGCCCAGCGCTGCAAGAAAATGAGCAGACTCATATCCCCGGTGCTGTCACCAGGTGACTTGTGCCGTGGGAAAGCCCTGAGGGGGACCAGGTGCCACCCAGGAGGTGACACAAGGAAGGCCACATCCTCCATGCTGACTCAGGCCAGTCCGGCCACTTGTCTTGGTGCTCCCAGCCCCACAGCCCCCGCTCCCTGCCACACCATGGGGACCCCCTGCAATAGCTCCATTTCAGCTTCGTCCCGCACACGGCTCTTCCCTCAGCTAAGCCTCTTCCCAGCCCTTTTCCAGCGCAACCAAAGGGCAACAAGTAATCTATGGTACACAAGAGTGGTACCTGCACATATCCCCATCTGTGCGTATCCCCATCCAAGAGACTCCGGCCCCTTTCTAGAAGTCTGCTCAAGGAAATACCCCACTGCCTCCCATCCCTTTATCCCTGCGGGCAGCTGCTGCTCGCTGGCCTGACACAGCCCTGAATCACCCATTCTGCTTTCCCAGGCCCTGCGGCACTTCCCGGCTCCGCAGTTCCCACAGCCGTATCCAGGTATTCCGGTCCTGCTCCCTTCACCCTCTGTCCCTCCCCGGTGCTCACCTGGCCAGGACATCACTGGGAGCAGTGGGAACAGTGGCCCCCAGGGGCGGCTACAGCCCTTCAAGAGGAGCTGCCAAGCCCTGAGGCCATGGTGAGGGCCACCCTTCTCCCAAGAAGGTCTTCCTCCTCCCTTCTTGCCCCGGGTACATCTCCTGCTGCATTTTCTTCTGCCAGTTCTAGCAGAAAGAGCAGTTATTTGCCTAGTTTGTGTCTTACCAAGTGGTTTTAATGTGTATTTTCACACCTCCATTGTCCATCCATGGGCACCTCCAGCTGCAAAACAGGAACCATTTAGGAATGTTGTAGAAGTCTGTTAATAAAATATGAGTCTAATTGAGGTGGCTTTATTACGGGGAGCCAGTGAAAGGGGAAATGGATTTGGAGCCTTTGCATGCTCACAGCCCGCACGCTCCTGCACGCGCACAGCAGCCTCCGTTGCTCCGAGTGGAAAATTCCTTTCTGTGGAGCCCGGATTGTGGTTCAACAGGTTTTAGTCCCGGCCCCTTTCCTTGTGTCAGTGCAAAAACTCATCCCTAGGGCATTTGTTTAGATCACATGGGCATGCGTATAAAAATGGATCCTACCTGTCCAGGCCAGTTGGCACCCGGAGCAGTCGCCAGCGCCCAGCGCATCGGAGAGCAGCCGGAGGAGCCAACGGGGGCCCGGCCACAACCACCCCAGGTAACTGGGGCCCTGTGGGGCTTCAGAGGCCATTGGTGCCCTGGGGCTCCGCGTCTGCAGCCTAGCAAGAGCTCCAGGAGGTTTCCCTCTGCTCCCCATCTCACCCCCTTCCCCGCTCCCAAGTCCCCATCCCTCCTGCAGACAGCAGCTTGGGAATGCGCTCCAGCTTCCTTGCTTTGCTGTCATCCCATGAGTAGCTCTGGGCACTCGCGGCACATGCTCCCCGGGAGCGGAGGGAAGGCCGAGCGAGGGGCTGCGCTGCTGCAGGAGGAGCCGGGGGCGGCGGCAGCAAGAGCGGGTTGAGCCGTGTCTGCACTGCGCCGGGCACAGCGCCCGCCGCAAGCGAGCGGGGTTGGAAACCTTGGGGCCCGGACAGTGCAGCCGGGATCTGCTCTGGCCCCATGGGCACAGGTGGCACCGGGATGTATCCCGGGACGCACGGGAGCTCTCGGCGCAGCCCTGCGCGGAGGAGCCCCAGCCAAAGCCAACAAAGTGGCGGCTGGCGCCCTCCACTGCCCGGGACGCGCTTCCTGGCGGACGGGGTAGCACATGTGCTGGCACCGATCCGCACGTCTCCCCGTGCTCTGGCCGTGGCACAGGGACAGCAGTGCAGCGGGGAGACGCCAACGTGCCGCCGCTGGGACGCAGCTGGCACTTGGCCACCCCAGTGCTCCTCGTGCGCTCCAAGCCGTGGGCGGCGATGTGCCAGCGGGGGTAAACCCTGGCCTGGGGCGTTTCCACGGAGCTTCTCCATGCTTTCCTTCCAGAACCGGCCAGGAGAAAGAGATGGAAACCCAAGGGAAAGGCCGCCGCGGCGTGAGGATGGCAGCGATGGCGCGCAGCCTGTGAGTACGGGCATGGCCGCGGGCACCCGGCTGGCAGTTCTTCCCGGGCGCCTTTCCCAGCACTTTGCTCTTTGACTCCCACGTAACCCGTCACAGTGCGATGCGTCTCTTGGCAGCCCCATCCCTGGGTGCCTCCCCAAGGCACCGGACACACCGCGGGCTCTGGGGTTTGGCAGCGGTGGCCGGTCCCTGGGGTGTCCTGGCACTGCTTTGCTCCATGTCCTGGTCCCTTGGAGCATGTGGCAGCTCCGGCCGGGCCGCTCGCAGCCCCGCGTGGACTTTGCTCGGGTTCAATCCAGGTGTGTTGTTGCTGGGAGCCGCGTGCCGCAGAGGTGAGGGGCTTCGCCTGGGAATTGCGGGAATTGCAGAGCAGGAGGACAGTGTCCTGCAGTGCCTCCAGGCCTGGCGCTCCGTGGGAATAGCTGGAAGCAGCCGCCACTTTGCTCCCAGCCTTGCAAAGCTGCCAGTTCGATCCCCGCTGCCTACTGCGGTGCCAGGGCCAGGCGCCCTCCTCGCCACCTGTGCCGGCTCTCTCCCTGCTCGGAGCGCCGTGGCCGCGTTATCTGTGCGCTGGGGCCCGGCTGCTCTGTGCAGGAACCACAGCGGCGCTTTTGTTTGGTGTCGGAGCCGGGGGGGGCGCTGGGCACCGGGGCTGGGGACCTTGGCCGGCCCGCGGCTGCCGGGAGCTTTCAGGCCACGATTAGACACCTGCTCCGCGGCCGCGCGGCAGCCAAATCATGTGGCTGGTGCCCGGGCCCCGAGTCCCCTCCCCGTGACCCGCGCGGCAGCAGCGAGCTGGGAGCTGCGCGAGCTGCACGGCCTGCGCATGCCCTGGACAGGACGAGCGGCCCGAGCCCTTGTTCCCCCGTGCAGCCGAGCGGCTCCTTGTGCCGTAGGGAGAGGGATGCCGGCAGCGCGAGCTCGGGAGGCCGCAGCGGGCCGGGGCGCGAGCACAAGCGAGCGGCGCCGGTGACGCTGCCTGACGCTGCGTTGCATCAGCAGCGGTGCGGGGCAGCACGGGCAGCCGAGCAGGCGCAGCGGCGCTGGGGACCGTCACATGATGCGGCTCCACGCGCTCCCCGGCCCCGCTGCCAACACGGCTCTGGGCTTTCGGAGCGAGCGGCGGCACCGCCGCAGCCCTCGCTCCGCCGATTCCGCGTGTACTCCGCCGCCCCGACGCGCAGCGCGGTATGGCCCCCCGCACCGCCCGGACCCCCCCCGTCCTCGCGGCCGCCCCGACCGCCATCTTAGTAGTCGCTGGCCGTCGGCCGCCCCGTCCCGCAGCATGGCCGCGGCCGCGCGGGGGGACTACAATGCCCGTCATGCCCCGCGCGGGCCCGCCTCCCCGGCCTGCGCGCAGGGAACCACAGCTCCCGACAGACTTTGCGCGCCCCTTTCCGGCCCGCGGCCCCCGCCCTCCCCTCCTGCACGGGTTGGGGGGGAGGGAGAGACGGGAGATGTAGTTGGCGCGAAGGCCCCGGCGGGGCGGGAACTACGAGTCCCAGCAGCCTCCGCGCGGCGGGTGCCGAGCCGGCGCTCGCCTGCCGCCCGCAGAGCACTCTGGGAAACGTAGTTCGTGTGGCGTGAGGGGATGGCGCGCGCTGCCGCGGGGAGACACGGGGCCCAGCGGCTCCTCCCGCCCGGCGGGGCTTCCCCTCCGCAGCGGCCGCTCCGGCCGGCCCGCGCGGGCACCGTGGGCTCCTCCGGGCGCGGCGGCGCCGGGGCTGCTCGTGGGCACAGCTCCTGAGCAGGGGGCTGGGCTGTCCCCCCTGCAAGTCGGTGCCCTGCAGCCGCCGGGACACGTTAACACCCCAGATTTGGGCTTTTCTACAGCCTATCCCCAGCTTGGCAGGGCAGGGGAGACTCGCGAGGACCTGGGCGCCTCGTGGGGTCCTTAAAACTGCCCGTTCCACGGGAGCTGCTGGGCCTTGAAGGGAGCTGGGGAAGGAGAGGAGGCTCGGAGGACGCGGAGGAAGCCTTGGGCCGCTTCTGCTGCCGTTATGGGGAGGCGCGGGGAGCCCAGGCCGGGCACAGGAAGGCTTCCTCGGAGCGCCCTCGCGCAAGGGCTGTGGCACCCACGGCCGGGCTTGTTTCTGGACGCTTTGAGGCGAGTTGCAGGGTTATTTTGAAAGCAGATAGGCTCCAGACTAAAATAGCCCTCCACTGAGCGCAGCCTGCCGGCGGCCGCGGTGGCATTTGTGCAGCCGAGCCTGACCCGAGCGCGGGCGGCTCCTGGCGCCGCTCCAGCCGCGGCCTCACGGGGCCCAGGCGGGCCGGGAGCGCACGAGCGTGAGGGGAAGTGTACCCCAGCGGCCGTTATGAACGCTAAAACATCATCCGTGCCCCAAGGACACCGCTGCTGGGTTATACACACCTCTGCTGCGCGGACGGGTTTGCTTTGAGCACCGGGAGCTTGTCCCTGTGAGAACCTAAAGGACACCAGTTTCAAACACCTTGCGAAAGCCTCCGCCGGTGACTGCTCCTTGCTGCGCTTGCTGCCGGTTTTCAGACTCACACTGGCAGTTTGGAATTACCAGGCAAATTGAGGCGATTCCGACCTGGTTTAGTGTTGTCCTGTATAAGGCTTTTTGAAGCTATAAAGATGACTTGGCTGTATCTGATAGACAAAAAGGATTTTTAAAACCTATCAACCAAAACACTTCCAAAAAGGACAATTAGAATGAAGGTGTAGAGGTCATGTTTCACTTTTCTTCTTCTTCTTTTTTTTTTTTTTTTAATTTAATGACCATATTCAGTCCTACTCTTTACTGAGTGCTGGGATGGGAGCAGGAGTAGGATGTGATCCTTTCCTCTTCTGACGGGAACTGTTTCAAGGAGAGCTGCAGAAGTAAGAAATACATATCCTAAACATCAGCCTCAAGAATGTACTTATATGTAAAACCTCAAGAATGTACTTATAACTAAAGTAGACTTTTTAAAAAAATATTAACCTTTGCCTCTTGAGTGTTATTTGTTGACTAGTAAGTATTGGATGCATTTCATTTTGTAGGTAACAAGACTTTTGCAACAAGGCTTTACTCTCACTTTTTTTTTTTCTTTCTTTTTATTTTAAGCTTTTTTTCCCCAGCCTTTGAAAATATTGGCTAGTTTGGGTGATTTTCAAATATATAAAAAATGCAAAGTTTTTTTTTTTTTTTTTAATCAACCGCTGGGTAGAGGTGCACAACCTATGCTAATAATTTCAGTGAAAATCAAGCAGAAGCAAAATATGTGTAACTAGTGGTAACTCCACAAGGACAAAAAGAGAGCTCTTGAATTAATGCTGTTGAATAATTGCATAAAAATCCAGTGGAGATGAAGCTCCATGAATTGTGCTGGCAACAGTGTAGCTCGTTATTGTAAAATTTTGCTGTCATTATGAGCATTTAGTGCTTGAGTTTGTGATGACTACAACCCTGTGGGGCAAGTTTGTTTTTTAATTTGAGCCTTGACACAGTGTGTATGTCAAGAAAGGCTTAACTGCAGGTGGGTGCTGTATTTTCACAGAAGTTAAGATTCCTGCCGTAAGGTTCCCTCCACACAGCATGCTTAAGGAATGCCAAATTATATGTTGGCCACATATAGCTACGTATAGTTTGGCATTCCTTAATGGCTTTCAAGCTTTCTCTTTTTTTTGAAGTGGAGCTTCATTCTGAAATTCCCCAAGTACCGAATTCTGTAGCTCCTCTCCCCCTTCTCTGCTTTGTTGTGTGGCTGACACGTTTGATCAGGTACGACAGGATGCACTGCCACCCGCTTCAGCGGGAAGCGTGACTTGTGTCGTCAGATATTCCCTCGCTCCTTGGCACATACTTATTCCCTACGTACTCGGTAGGACATAAACAATTAGTCAGAGTTCTGGGAGATGCCAGATGTCCTTCTGCGTGTACAAACCTGTTTGGCAGGCTGCGGCGCACATAGGAATCAAACACTAGTGTAAAATCAAACACTATCTTTTTAACAGAGCCGACTGTTTTTTTTTTCCCCTTCTGGGCTACTGACATGAATCAGCTCCTCAGAGTGCCTGGCAGCTGCCAGCGCTGCTATGAAGTGCGCGTGGGGACAGGGCTTCTTTATTAGTGGCAGCTCGCCAGCAATAACTTAGACCATCTCAAGTAACTTCAACCCTAGTTTTCAGCCAGAAATAATGTAACCCGATAGTAGGGAGGTGGAGGTCCAATTTGCATCTTAGTAGGGGCAATATTCTGTGCTCTGAGAGTAACCTGGGTGGGGAGAAGGGAGTGTTTTTGGGGGGATGAGGCATTAATAAAGTGACTTGGTTACCTTGAGATTAGGTAAGCTCCTGAGCTGCTGCAAAGAGGGGAAAGAAAATGTTTGGCTGGGCTTAGGAGGAGCAGGAAAGGAGCAGCTCCCTCCTGCTGTGGGAGCAAGCTGCAACTGAGCTGACGTGCTCTGAAGCCACGTCTTGCAACTCAAAGGCATTCAAGTATACACATTAGGTAGGCAGTTAAAAACGTACCTGGATACGTGGAAGTGCTTTGAAGTTGGAATGAGTCCCTAAAAATAAAGCCAAACGAACAAGTTATTTATCTGGCAGGAAGAAAAGACAAAGGATGTAAGGTAAGTTATTACCATTAAAAGAAGAACATAGGAAGCAGCACTCAGCTTTAAAGTCGCTATTTTAGGAGCATAGCTCTTACCTTAAACAAATGTGAAGGAACAATCTCCAGAAGACAGTCTAGAAATTAAGCTTATCTTTGCTTAAAAGAAACAAATGGAGTTAGATGATTCCCAGAAGCGCTTTTTGGAAGACGGGGATCAGGAATGTGCCTAAATACAAGTGATGCACCTCTCTGGAAGACTTTTTTTCCCCCCTTAATAACTTTCAAGGTATTAATGAGGCTTGAGACGGGATTGAGAATACTGAGTAAATTTGATTTTGGTTAGGTGCCCAGCAGGAGATTGGATGACTCGACAAGAATATGCCCAAGCTCTTCAAATCCTGTTTTCAGGTGGTCTTTGGAGATGTAGCGGAGATCAAGACACAAGAACTACTGCGCTTCTGTCTGGTGGCTGAGTCTATCCCAAATTCTGTTGGTATTCATGGAAACACAAAGGAATATGATGCTTGCCTAAGACTCGGTATGTTCCAAACTAAGATATCTTGACCTGGAAGCATCTTCTTTCTCGCTGCATATTTACTGTTCTAAGCCTTCTATTTAACAAATGCTATTTCAGGCCTGTTACTCTCCCTCTGCTGGACACTCACATGATGGCAGCACTTATATCGGCTTACATGGAGCCTCTGCTTTAAACAGCAGGGGTAGAAGGGAGTCCAATGTTCTTCCTCGGCTTTGGTAACACAGACACAGAGCTTAGGCCCTCTTCCACCCTCCAGTTGCAGCTCCATGCTCTCAAGAGGGGCTCCTTGGAGGAGGTCACCCCATCCTTGTGGGTCGAGCAGTGAATATTCCTCCTTTCAAGACCTTTAATCTTGAGTTAAAGCCTTTCTCTTAGAGAAGTTAAAACACATACTATATAAAGAGCAGGAAATTACCTTGTTTTATTTTATACTTTAGATGGCAAAAGGAATACATAGACCTACCCAGCTCCTTACCTCTCAGACTCAATCCTCAAAGGTTCCCAGGTGTATCAACTCTGCATTTAGACTCATCCTTCCTTTCTTTTAGTTATGCATCACCAGAAATATTGATTTATTATTATTATTGTTATTACAGGTGCCATCCCTTTGGTCAGGTAAGCTCAGGAGCTCGGAGTTCCCAGCTGTAGGAGTCTATACATAATTTATAAAACTATCAGCAGTTGAAAATGCTGTAAATAGCAGAGGGATTACTGAACATGGAAGGAATGTGCTGAGCAAAGAATGCATACCCAAGGAAAGGAAGAATGAGATCACTTGGACTCCAGATTCACGGGCTGTACTGGGACTTAAAAAGCTGGTGAGAGGTGGGGTCTGTTCTGAAGACGAGGAGGGACTGGGGTCCTAGACACTTGCAGGGTAGGGGTGGGGCTGGTGGGAGAAGGGATCAATCTAGTCAAGACACTGCGGAAGCTGAAACGGTATCAGCTACCTGATACTGTTTTCCTAGAAGTGGGAAGGGAAAACTAATTCCCAGTAGGATTTTCATGTGCCTCTTTCCATTTCCTAATTCCCCCATATTTCAATTGAGGGAGCATTTTGCCCATTAGAGGTGTTTTATCCGTTGGCTCCAGTTTTATAACTAAGTTGGCATAAGTGGCACATAAGGCCACTGAAAAGATAGGCTTCCTTCCCCAAACAGTTGATAGTCCACTAACACTTGCTTTTATGCTTACTTCCTACTAAAGTAAGTTTTAGTTTAGTTCTGCTTTGTTTTTCCTATAAATATCTCTCAAGAATTGAGAGCAGACTCAGACCAAGCATGGTCTATAAGGCTTAAAAGTGTAGGTGAGTTGTCGACATGAGTAAAACAAAAAAATTCATTTACCACTGAAAAGAGCAGTGCCAGCACAAACCGGCCAGTGTGGAAGCAGCTCTAGAGCCAGCAGAATTCCTTTGTCAGCTTAGCTAGTGTTTGTGATGGGAATGCAACAGCCCTAGCAGAAAATCCTCTTTCTCTTGATAAATGCCGGGTAATTACGCTAACAGGATTTCTGAAGTACAGTCAGGCAAAAAAGCTGGCATGAGCATGGGCAGAGAAATCCCAAAGCAGGGTCAGAACAAAGCTCTGTTGTTAAAAGTTGTATGTGCTAAATAGACCTTGAGCTGATGTTCGGAGAGAGATGAATTTCAAGTTTCAAGCTTAATTATTGACATACTAGTATTACTTCCTTGAGTTTTGCATTCAGAGTTTTCATTTTATCATGTCAGTGTTGATATTCGCAATAGCTGCTTTTCAAATTAACAAATCATTTTTTCAGCTTTGTCAGGTGACTGATTTCTGTCACCTGTCAGCAGTCTAACATGTAACAACGTGGCATGAACTAAAATGGCCACCCAGAGGGATTTCTACTAGTATTACCCTTCAAATAAATAGAAACTACAATCAAATTTTGGTTGCTGGCAGGAAACACTCAGTGCTTGGTATGCTCATGTGCTGCCAGTGAATCCTGCCCCTTCAGGTCTTCTGCTCATATGGTAGGTTTAAACGCAGAGGGTGTGTGTACAGCTCCAAAGCTGTACACCTCTTGGTGTGTGTTGTGCTTATAGCTGCCTGTATTCCTTTTGCCATATCGAAGAGTAAAAATTATTTGATTTTTTTGAATCTTGAGCAGCAATTTGCTACCCTAGGAGCATTTACTGAACGTTAAAATCGGAGTTCGAGGGAGCTGTACTGCTTCCAGATGTAGCCAGGGAGTTCGGAGAGTTCCCAATTGTTGCTAATTATACCATGAGAACAAGGAAAAATTTCCCTTTGGGCTTTATAGATCGTCACTGGGTGTCACTCTTGAGTCAACCTGAAAAATTTTAGAAGTAAATCTTTTTTTTTTTCCTTTTTCTGTTGTTTCTGAAGTTGACACCTTTTAGCTTATTTTATCTCACTTTCCTTCCCATATAGGTCAAACGCATATATCACATGCAGCTCCACAGGGCCAGCTTAAACTTTTGAATTATATAATTCTTAGAGGATATATTGGGGAGACTTTCAACTTCAGCTACAGTCGTGAACCCCAGAAATACCTCTCTGACAACACTGCATGGATTTACAGGTCCATTATACATGTGAACAACAAATTATTTGGGGAATCACAGTACTAACAGTTGCGTGTAACCTACAACAGATGCATGAAGGTGGAATGGCAGCGTGCTGTTTTAGAAAGAGAGGTTTTTTATATATACAAGACATAATTTTTGGTATGTGTTGCAGTAATAAGTACAGCTTTTTATTGAAACTTTCTAAGTAACTTTAAGTTACTTAGAAGAAACTTTTCTTTCTATATAGCTTTCACTGAAAGCATTTCACAAATTTTAATACAGTTACTTTGTACTGTTCCTGCTAAGTGCATAAATATTACCCACAGAGATATATAGGAAAGTTAGACTGACATTTCCTATATAAAGCTCTCTCCTTTGGCGGATACCTCCTGAAGGTGCCTTGTAAGTATCTCTGAATGTGCCCTTGAATGGCATGCAATTTTTAAACAAAATGTATCACTAGTAAGTGATAACAATTTTAAGTTAACAAACATTTCATTTTTATAGTAAAATTACGGTGTGTTGAATAGTTTATCTATTATTATTAGTCAAACATAACAGTATTATCTACATTGCCTACTTGGGATTTCCACAGATTACTGAGAAACAGCATTCTGCTATCTCCAGTATTCACCGGGGTCAATCTGAACTTCTTTCTCTTCTTTGCAGAGCTCTGAACTAGCACCAAAATGCTATAAAGTTGCCTACTTAGCAAAATTGCTTTGGTGGAGAAAACAAGTGTTCAAAACATACCCACCCAATTCAATCAAAAATCAAACCAAAATAAAGTCAATGTCATTAGTGGACATCATAAAAGGAGGCAAGACAATTGAAGAAAGTGGCTGAAGCAAAGAAAATCTTCTCCCACCCTTGTACAACCATGAGAGAAGTGTGAAACTGCGATTGAGGAACTGGTTCATTCATGGGGTATAGGGCACATGTGATTTCCCCATGTGATACCACTAAAATAATGTTAGAAATATTCAGCAGGTGGGACTGGTTGAAAGCTTTGCAATTTCAGAGCTGTTGATTTTGTTAGGAATCCTGCTGCAGCCAAAGGCTGTGGTCTTCCAGGTGTAGCGTGATGTTGGAACCAGCTGCAGAAGACTAGTATAGAATTAATCAACTGGCTTCTTTGTAGAGTAACTAGGGGTATCATGCATTAAAAACACAAGAGCAGTGGGAAATTTTAGCATAGGAAAATACTCTAGTTAAATTAAATTACAGAGCACTTTAAGTCAATGGAATAGTATCAGTGAAAGCATTGAAACAGAGGTGCCAGGGGCCCTTTGCTTTGCCACAGTTTTAGGACTGTGAGTGCAAGTGTGTAAGACGAGCACGTCCGCTTGGTGTGGTTAGTGATGGACGGTGGTGAACAGCCTCCCCTCAAGGCCGTGGGTGCACAGGAGGCATCTCTAGACGCACACACAAGTAAAGAAGAACCCGTTTTTACAGCTTCCACATGAGCATTGACTTCCTGGTGACACTTTCTGTCTCAGCCACAGTCTTTGTCTGCTCACATCTTCTTTCTTCAGAGCTACACCAGATTTTGGCAGTTCCTGGCCATGTCTTCATTGAGGTCGAGGACAGAACAGCCCGTAATCGAAAGGCAACAGCTGTGCGCCTGGCCCACGGAAACATGCACAACGCCCAGGTCGCTCTAGACCAAAAATATAGACATATATTTATTCCAGAGTAGAGGACACACAGTTTTATTAGACTGTTCCAGTAAAACAGGTTGCTTGTGTGCTGCTGTGTGAATTTCAGAGAAAAATAAGTCTCAAACCTATTCATATGATCTCAAATTATGAGTCTCTTGGAAAAAAATACTTTTATCTTCTCTTTCTATAGCCTAAAAGGTAATTAACTTGATGTAAGGGAGAAACTTGAGTATAAATGAGCCTGTAATTCTAATGCATCCGTTGCAGTGAGATTGATGCTTGTATTGCACCTTGCTAGATATTACTGATTAACTTTTTATTTAAGAATCAATTGGATTAAAAGGTCAGAAAGTGAAGTATTGAAGTAAATTATTTTCACTGTGGCAGTTTTTGGCATCGTTGTCCTGGGAGGAGACAGAACGCGCTCTCAGAGGTATTATATAGACATGTGTTTGTTTGTAAGTATTTACAGGTATGTATGCTCAGTACGTCCCACTGCGTGGCTGGGCAGGAGGTGTCGTGTACATTTTGCCACAAGGAGCTGTACGAGCCACCTATTTTTCCATGCTGGATGACACAGTTTTAGCATAGGGCCAGTTCTGCATTCTGTAAAAATAAAGGGGAAAATACAGCTAATGGTTTTGGATCAAAACTCTATAAACTGTTTGTACAGCTCTTCTTTCAGGATTAGAATGAGTTCTTATTAAATTTCTCTTAAAATCACTGTAGCTATAGGGAAAAAAAACCAACCAAGCAAGCAAATAAATCAGGAAAGAACAAAGCCAAAAGGACACACAAAACCTATCGCACCATGGATAAATGGGGCTAATCTGTAATTCATGAGCAATCTCCCAGGAATTGAATCTCCAGATTTGCCCAAATGTTTTTCAGTTCTAAATGAGAGTTTTAAGTGTGTTTTTGTACAGTGCAATAACAGAGTAGTTGTTGAACTTGTATTCTTGCTGTATGTCATGTCAAATGATTTTTAACAAGTGATTTTTCATCATTATGCATTCTACATGTTATCACACATAAAGGGAAAGAGGTACAAAGGGAGTTATCTGAAGTTGCAGAATGAGTCAGTAGCTAACAAGAAAACTGAATTGGTCTGATGGTTTTACTCCTCCTTCCCCATTTCCCTTGGTGTCAGGACTTAAAAGAACAAAAAGTAAACACTGAATAGTTTGCATATTACAGGAAAACATATTTAATGTGACCCATCATCTTTAGAAAAAAAAAGAAAAAAATCTGAAGACAAGAACAGTTATTACTGACTTCTGTTTGGGCTCCTCTTGCTTTTCTACAGTTTAGCACCTGCTCGAGAAATGTCTTCTATAAATAGCAGTTTTCTGTTTCAGACAAAATTTAAATTGAAGAGTATCTGTGTGCAGCTGGTCAGTACAACCTTGTATTGCCAAAAAAGGAGCAGTGATTCTTCAGGGGCCACAGGGTGAAATGCTTTTTACTGAACAAGACACCGTGTTGTAGAGCTGTGATCAGTATCTACCTGCTGCTGCCCGCGGTTCTTGGAGCTGCCGCAGGTGAGAACAGAGAAGCCCCTTGTAGATGGTCCTTGCTCTTCCACTGCTCCCGTGGCTTCCCAGGCTTCCCTGATTGCCAGCGCGGATGGCGCAGTGTCCCCAGAGCGAGTACTTCGACAGCCTGCTGCTCTCGTGCAAGCCTTGCCACCTCCGCTGCGCCGGGACGCCGCCGCGGCCCTGCGAGAAGCACTGTCACGAGAGTGAGTAGCGTTTCAGGAGCGCCTTGTGACACGCTGGGCGCTTCGTGTGTCACTTTATGTAGATTTGTGAACATAACTTACTTGTTAGACCGCGTACATGTTTATCAGAATAAGTATATTGGCTCAACACCAATGAAGACGTGTATCACGTATGTTTATCACGTACGTCATGTATCCTCTCCAAGTATTAACTGTGTTAACGAGGAGCGATTTTTTAAGCTCTCAAGCTGTCCCTCGATGGAAAGAGGAAGTGCTCCTTTCATGTCTATATTTTAGCTATCGGGCATGTATTTACTCTTTATTATTTGTTTGCAATGACCATAATGTATCCCTTTTATTTCATAAGGTACTGATTCCGGCGGAGTTCTTTGGATTTGTCTGGGCATAGGAATAATTTTAGTGCTCACTGTGTTCCTCTTAATGGTCCTGTTTAAACGGAAGCACCTAAAGCAACTAAAAGAAAAACTGAAGTACACAGGTGAATAAATGCAATTCTTTATCACATACTTTTAGATCACTGTACATTTTAGCTGTGTGAATTTTGCCTAGATGTTATATTCCAGATTCTCATAGCTGGCTTTAGATTCTCTATTATTCCACAACTAATCCCAATAGAGTTACAAAGTTATTGGGGAGTAAAATATCCAGAGGGATCGCTTGTAAAAAGAGCAATCTCCCATCTGCTGGCTCTGGGTCCTGGCAGGATTGCACTTCACTGCATATTTATATCTGGATTATTGTTAGTGTTTAAGAAATCATTTAGGAGCCCTCACTAGCAATCATCTTTATAAGGATTTGATTTTCCTCCTATTGAAAGCAAAAGGAATTCTACTTAGGTAGAGGATAAGCATTCAGCATTTCCTTCCCAGCTTGTAAATAAATTTACTTAATCTACCCTCTGTAACTGTGATATATTTTCTAAAACTGTAAAAACTGAGTTATTTTTATATTTGTCCTTGTAGTATTTGTAGAAAATAAGGTAGAATCTCAGCCTATGAGCAATAACTAATGAGGAAATAAGCACTAGATTACGTGGTTGCCCATCGTGAAGCTCGGGGCAGGTTTCCTAGGTCGGGGTGCCGTGGAGGGCCGCGCCGTGCCCCGCGCTGACGCTGTGTGTTCGCAGAGCCGCGCGCGGAGCCCCGCGCCGCCGCGGGCAGCGGGCGCGCGGCGCTCGCCTACTCGGTGGAGGAGTGCACCTGCAGCGACTGCGGCCCGCGGCCGCCCGCCTGCCCCCTGCCCGCCACCGACGAGGGGGCCGCCGCGCTCGTCACCACCAAGTCCAGCGACTACTGCAGCTACGTCCTGGGCGCCGGCTGAGCGCGGGGCTCCTGTCTGCTGCGGAAGGCGGCTCCTCCCGCACAGCCAGCGGGACCTGCAGTCGAGCAGCCGTGTTCGTGCTCCTGCGCTGAACCGCCTTTGAGACTGTTACATTAGTTCAGTTCTACTCTGTCTTTGGCCAAGTATTTCAACATTATTGTCACGTACCTAGTTAGTGGAATTAGTAATTTTTTGAAGCCTCTGTTTGGAATCTTTCTCTTCCTTTAGAGACTGTATTCACTTGGCATATTATATTTACTCATCTGCTTGCATAGCTGGAGATATACAGGCACCATCAATAAACAAGTTGTCACATATGGGTTTTATAATAAACTTAACAGCCGTGCTTGAACCAAGAGTGTCATGATGAGGGAAAAGGGGGGCTCGGGGGCGAAGCGGGTCCCTCCCAGCCCAGGTTTCACCCCAACGTGTCTCCCGGGGCAGAGCCTCCTGCCCGCGCCCCACG
>JAWLRI010000217.1:287004-303059 GCA_034781795.1 Crypturellus tataupa | reverse complement strand
CGCGCCCGGCGGCCGCCATGAGTGGGGAGTGGGGGGCGCCGGCGCGGCGCCCCGGCCCGTCCTGACGGCCCCTTCCTCCCCGCTTCCCCTCCGAGCCCCGCGGCGGCCCGGCCCGCCCGGCCCCGGGAGGTGCGAGGCGAGAGCCGAAGCCCGAGGGGGCTGCGGGGTCCGTGAGGGGAAACACGCGGGGGTCCCGCGG
Source organism: Crypturellus tataupa (assembly GCA_034781795.1). NCBI lineage: Eukaryota > Metazoa > Chordata > Aves > Tinamiformes > Tinamidae > Crypturellus > Crypturellus tataupa. The sequence goes on along the minus strand of JAWLRI010000217.1, from coordinate 302,860 downwards.
GCCCGCGCGGACCTGGTGCCTCAGACACCCGCAGGGCAGGAGACGCCCTGGACAGAGCCCTGCAGCCCCCAGGGGGCGCCGGGATGGAGGGAGGCATGTCCCAGACAACAGGTTTTCCTTGGAAAATCCTTCCCATGGCGCCGCTCTTACCGCTTCCCCACGGACACGTCCCCTTCACGGGTGAGGCGTTACCTTGGCGCAGCCGGGCCCGGGTTTGGAGGGCTTCTCCTCCCCGTTGATGAAGCACGTAGCGAGAGTTGTCACAACGAGTAGGAACACTTGAGGAGTTGACTGGGGTGGTTGGGCGCCCTGGTGTTCTAGTGAGTAACATTCAGCTGTGAAAATGAAACTCAGCGAGAAGGAAAGTGAGTTGAATTTGCACTTGAATATTTCTGTTTTGTTCTGACCTCTTCTGTAAGAAGAGAGGAATATTCAAAGGCTCCTATGGAAAGAGAGGCAACTGCTTGTGGGAAAATTGTTACTCAGCGTTGCGGAAAATGTGGATAAGAGCGAAACTGTCCAAAGTATGGAAAGGAATATTCTGATTTTTGTTTTGTGATTAAAGAGCCAAAATGTATAACATAGAGCCTCATTGTGTAGTCTTTTTAAAAATCTTTAATTATTTTTAACTAACAAAGAGATACAGGACTAAGTGAAGAGAAATAATTCAAGACAGTGAGTCAAGTTGCTGAGCGTCGTCTTTGCCAAGCTTCGGGGGTTTCTAACTGTTCTGATTAAGCAGTGGGATGGTATAAAGACTGTTAGTTTTGGCCTTGGTTGACCTCTGCTCTTCTCCAATTTAGAAAAATCAATCTAGTATATTTTAAGAGTGATGTAGATGGAATAGGTGAAGAGGACAGAGAAATGTGTGTTTTTATGCTTCTTTCAGGTGGAGAAGGTGGCTAATGACGGCATCATCAAACTTAACCTCCCATTTTTTCTGTGGCTAAACAACACTCTCTGCACTTACTCCAAGGGCTAAAATTGGGGGAAAAAAAAGCAAAAGGGTTGTTCATAAAGGCAGGAGGCCCTCCTGCCTTAAAAGCTGTAGCTATTTTAAACATAGTTGCAATGTTTCTTTAGTGGATGTAAAAGCAATTTCCCTTTGATTTCAATGTTACTTAATATTACTTAATAAGTACCTACTGATGAATTAATCCAGGCAAACCAGATGTACGCTCACGGCCAACCTGGCAATATCTTTCCGCATGCTTATTAACTTTTAAAAAATTCAATGGAATTAATAGCATTACCTATTGACACAGAATCTTCTATTTCTTTGTTTTTGTCAGAACTGATGTATTTGGTGGAAATGATGAATATCACCAGCCACAATGGAGTTTTAGGATCAGGAAAGGGTGCCCAAAAGGAGGTTGCTGAGCTCCTCTGGGGCCTTGTGCCAGGGCAAAGACACTGTGAATGCAGCAGTGCGCGAGGTTTATTATGCCTAAATTAAAGAGTGTCGATGCTCATTGAGCCCTCACCTTCTTGTTCGCTTCAGAATATACTGAATACAGGTGAAAGTGCAGGCTTGAGAATCGGGTGTGGTGTTGTCAGCTTTGAAATATTTTACAAGATTTCAAATACTGTTAATGCAGCTTGAGGTAGTATAAACACGACAATGTAGTGATATTAGGTGGTATTTAGATCAGGTCTGTGTTTCTGTTGTATTTTAGACTTAAACTAAGTCCTGCATAAGAGAAAGCAGTTACAGTCTGAAAAGAGTTAGGCTCCAAGTGCAGAAGAGCAACCCGAGACCTTTCTTTTAACCTTTCTATGTGTGGATATGAAATTAGATGAAATTCCCTTTTTTTCCTTCCTTGTATAATTGTTTCTTCTGCCATATGTATGGCTATATTTATAACAATATGGGCAGAAGTGCATTTTAAAATTAAGAAAACAGACTGTGAAACTCAAAAGAAACTCAAAAAATGGCAAGAGTTGTGGAAGCAGGTGCAATGTCTGGGGATAATTTTTACTTTTATTTGGCTGAATGGATGTAGTTTGGACGAGTTTTATTAAGTTTCTTAGTTTTTGCACTTTATTCTTGTGTTTCCACAGTTGTTTATAGTCTTAAGTATGAACTTCCTTTTTTTTTTTAATGTAGTAGGCTAAAAATAGCCATTTTCATGTATGACTAATGCTGTTTTCCTGGAGTACATATTTCATGCTTATGCATGTGTTACTGCGCTTTTTGCTGCTGTTTTGAATTTGTAAAAGGGTAGTGTGGTCATTTTTTTAATAGAGAATTCATCTTGAAATCAGATGAGGGACGAATCGCGCTCAAGCGGTGCCCTTGTCTAGATGTGTGCCTTGTTTTTGAGGACTTGTTTTTAGAAAACCACTAAGACTGCAGAAAATTAAAATCTCTGAAGGACTAGGTAGAGATTTATTTTTACCCTCAGTCTATTTAAAGCAAAAATGCTTCTAAAAATACATGCCAGCTACAGATGCTATGGAAGAGTATAAAATTTGTATAGACATAATACAAAGAATAAAAATATTCTCTACTCAAAAAAACTTTGTTTCAATTTTCAAAAAAGCTTAGACTTTGGGATTTTTTTTTCCCTCTCCGTGTGACCTCATAACACTATTAATTGTGAAGATGAGCTGGTTATGGGAATTACTGGTTGTAATCATGCACAGTCCTTCTTACTGGGACCTCAAGTACAGTGAAGACATAAAATACATGTTAAACTGCACTCAACCTGTGTTTGTTATTGAATACAAACAGATGTTTGTAAAACATCTGTTGATTTACTAGATGCAGAGGTGTCAAAGAGATGGGAATTTTATAAACTAACCTGTACTGCATTTGGAAGGCAAACATGACCCACATGGTCTGCATTTTCGTTGGCCACACGTTTTTTTAACTTGTGAAATTATTTACATGCATGTCAGGAAAGTTTTTCAGAGTCTGTCAGTTGACTCCAACATATATATATATATATATATATATATATTATATATATTTTAAATTGTTCATTTATGAGTAACAGAACTTTGCTGAATTTTAGGTTCACAGATCAATGATACTAAAAGACAGTTTCTTCTAGAACGCTTGCTGGATGCAGTTAAGCAGGTGAGAAATCCTAATCCTGTTTCTACACTGTGCGTGTACTGAGGTGACAATCCCGGCAGGAACGGGTTGTAGACTGATGAGACTTGGGATATTTGCTGTATCGCTGAGGTAGCTGGCAGTTTACTCCAAAATCTACATTATACATATGAAATGTAGTATCTTACATTTGCAGCTTCCTTTCTTCACACTAGGATTTTAGTACATGGGTTGAAAATCCAGACAAGGGTGGGAAGTTTGTTTTTTGTATTGACATGAAGTTTGGCAAGTAGAATTTCATAGATTTGATTGATCTTAGGGGAGAGGTTGAGAGCTAAAAGAAAGCCTCTAAAGTCAGGTAGCTGTTTTTCTCATATAGATAATGGTTCTTCTGTAGCGCTGAGGTTAGTAGAAGCAGTGTTTATTTCTGTGGACATGCATTTAAAGCTTCAGAAGTAGTAATTTTTACTCCTTTTTTTCCCCTAAATGGTCCTAAGGCCTATTATTTTTTGCTAGCAAGAATGTATTTGAACTGCAAGAGTAGTCTGATTGTGGCACATGATGCTAAAAAGCACTTTTGTGCTGCAGGCTATATTTGCCACTGCTCTATTTTGTACTACTCTCTTTTTTTTTTTTTTTTTTTCTTATTTTGTTCTCAAATGGAAAAAATCTTAGAATGTTCAATTTCTTAGTGTAACAAAAATGTATTAAAATCTGTTTATTACAGTGTCAGATACGGTTTGGAGGAAGAAAAGAAATTGCTTCAGATTCTGATAGCAGGTAAAATAGTCTAAGAAACTTTAAACATGCTTAGATTGCATATCAGCACTGCGTAAAACATGGAGCATGAAAATATTTGGCATACTCAAAAGAAACCTCCCATTTCCTCTTCTTTACAAAGGCACTGACACAGAGCTCTGAGTTTGTCATATTTATAGCTTAGCAAAGCTTCTTTTGGGTGAAGTAACAAGTATTTTAAGTGGCTGCAGAGTTGACGACAGGGCTCAAACTGCAAATTCTGAATGTGAGATTATTTTTCCCCTCAAAAATCCTCTTTTAAAATTAGTACATTTGTTTTCATTATAGCTTTTTCATGTAGCATCACACCTGGATCTCAAGTGTGTTTAATGCCTGCTTGCAGAGTTGCTCCTGTTCTTATGTTTTCCCTTTTTTTTTTTTTTTTTTTTTTCTTTTTACCTTATTCCTGATTTTCTGGTGTGCTTACATCTGCTTTCCTTCTTTTTCTGTACTATAAATTGTTCCTGTATATAAATATAAGGTTTAGAAAAAAAAAAGGGGGGGGGGGAGTTTTCCTTCCAGTCCCCTTTGAATCCAGTCTTAGAGAGCGGGACTAAAGCTGTGTTTTCCTGACTTCTCGGAAGCCAAGGTAACATTTCCTTGCTCCCGAAATGGAGAGTGGGGCAGGTTTGGTGCATCTCCTCAAGGCTCCCACTTCTCTGCTAGCTCACTGCCTTCCTGAGCAAATTGTGGTGATCGTCTAATCTGCTTGGAGTTAATTGAATAAAAGAAAAAAAAAAAAGTCATTCAAAGCGCAGCTTTCTGCCAGTTCAGTGGGTTAAGTACTTTCAATAACATGTCTGGTGAATGCTGAGTGTGCTCCGAGGAGGGACAGATTGTGCTGCTGGGAGCTGGGAGAGATGTGGGAAAGCAGGAAGAAGTGCAGACGAGTGAGGGCAAATGGACCTTGTAGCATAGCTGCATGTGGAGCTGCGCACTGAAGCTGCTCCATGTGTGCCTGAGCCTTTTTTTTCTCTCTCTTTTTTTTTTTTTTTTTTTTTTCTTCAGAAAAGCATCGTGTAAAAATAGGTGGATTTTTATTTATTTGATGCAGCCTTTGTAGTAGGTTATATCAACTCACAACACTTACAATACAGATTTTTTTTTCCATATTTGGAACTTCTTCCTTATTGCTTAGTTTGCTTTAAGAACTGTTTTACTGCCTTTTTAAGAACTGGAAAGATGACCTTTATGCTGAGTAAAGGGTTATAGCTAAGCAGTTTCAGGCTTCAAAAGGAAGTGGAAATGATGGGAATAGATGTTTATTTTTATGATGTTTTGGATTAGAACCATGCTAAATGTTGTGAGATAATTTTGTAAGGGAGAATAGTCTGAGAATTTATGTCAAAATCTAGTAGAATCCATGATTCTCCAAATTTTACTCCTCTAGCATTTTGTCTTTGAGATTGTAACTGTTCAGAGCTCTGTTATGTCTGCGTAGCAGTGCACATCTTCCTCTTTTTCTGCCTTTGTTTAGCAGACTCTCATGGTGTTCTTTGTAATGCCCAATGTATATAGGGTATTTAATAGAATATTTCTTTTTCTTTTTTTCTTTACTTTTTCTTTTTTTTTTTTTTTTTCTGCATTAATGACTAAATTTTCCTGAAAACTACCGCTCAGTTTTCTGGCTTTCATTTGCAGGGCATATAGATTTTTAATAATGTGAACTTTCACAGAAACTAGTTTCCGTTCTGCTTTCTGTGCATTTAAAAATATGTAGATTTTTTTTTTTTTGGTTATATATTTGCTGGAATTTCCTTTTGACAACATCACTTATTTTTGACAATAATTAATCACAAACTTTAGCTATCACCTTGAGTACTGTTTGAATGGTACTCAACCTTAGTAATATTTTGAAGTAATGTTTTTCTAACATAAATGTACTGGAAACAGTGTTTTTGTTTTAAAAGCTCAGAGAGGCTAGCTAAGCCTCTCTTGTTCTCTTCCTTAAATCTTCTTCCTCAACCTTATCTTTTTTGTGTCCCAAAATAGAAATTTACAGTGCTGGAATCTTGGGAAGTGTCCGAGGTCACTTTGTCAACCCTTTGTATCCAACTGCTTTGACTTAGCTAATTGTCTGTAGCTCTTTGTTTTACTGATTGGCAGCTTTCTTAATACTTTAAGTATTATTTATGTAATAGCAAATAACAATCGAAGGAAAAATATTTACTAACTGCATTGTTTTAAAAATCTGTACTTCAGTAAATTGGTATATAATATTATATACAGAGTGGCAATTAAAGATGGCAATTAAACAGATCTCTAGAAAAATCTTGCTTATTTGGCTAGGCCTAACACTTCTGAGGGGTGTTAAAATGTGTTTGATTTGGATCTTTTTTTGGCTTACACTTCATGGATTATGATGTGATAATGCCAAGAACATTTTTTTCCTAGAAATTTTAGCATACTTTCAGAATATTGTTATTTTCAAAAACATTTGGTACTATACAAATATAATGGTATTGTATGAAAAATAGGTAAGTTGAAGGTAAAATAACATGATTAACAAACTTGATAACTTTTCACACTGGTTGCTAATTGATCTGAATAAGTAAATTGTACACTAGTTTGGAATAATCATGATGAGAAGGTTTTACTGTTTACAAATAGTGTGATTAATGCATATAAAAGATGCTTCTCTCTCTCTCTATATATATATATTGAATAGTGACTCACCTGCACTATCTGTTCAGAGATTGCAGTTGGCTGTTCATGTTCCTCCGCATGATTTCTGTAGTAATTTCGTTGCAGAGTCACTTGCTTGTGCGCTCAGTTTGAGGCTGTGTTGCAGCATGGTCTGAAGAGGAGCCGAGGATTAGCACTGACGGCAGCAGCCATCAAACAGGCAGCAGGTTTCTCCAGTAAAACTGAAACAGGTAATTCACTAATCGGAACCACTTCATTTTAAAATGTTCATAAGTACAAGCAATTGAGGTAATTTCTAATGGAAAATTTAAGAAATGAACCCAACTGCAGGCTGTTTTTAACATAGATTCTTGGACTTTCGTTACGTTGTGAAAACGGTTATTGCTTCTTAATCTAGTTCGATTTTCGTATTTTTTCTAGGAATTTTAGTATTTGGATATCTGTAATTCCTATAGCTCCATCATGAAAAATATCATGGGCAGCTTTATCTCAATAGGATTAAGCACTATGTGACTCTGCTGTTTGCTTTTATACAGTTATAGTTTCATTCTCATCTGTGTTTTACTGTGTTCTTTGATCGCTGCTTCATCACAGCATCAGGCACGTATATCCTCTAGCTATTGATGTCATCTTTGAAAACAAGGCAAAGATTGCTTAGGTGGAATGGGTTACTTTATATTACTTCCTCTGCCTTATTTTTAAGGGATTCCTTTATTTTTGTTGCCTTTTTATCACCTTTGTGTTGCCCTTATTTTCTCATCCAAAATATACGCAGCTGTTTATATTATCTCCATCTGTTGTGCAATGGTATCTCAACTTGAACTGGACACACAGTTTATAATAGAGCATTTCTTTTGGGCTTTTCAAAATCCCACAGGAGTAACATCCATCAGAATTGTTTCCATGGTCCTGTGATTACTGATGCATTGTGATCCCTAGCTTATAGGGCATGTAGTGAATGTTGCATTAAAACTTAATGTGTAGTTTCAAATATGTTATATATATAATTGCTATATCTATATATTTCTTTCCCTTTAATAGGGTGAAATGTTGGATCTTGTGTATTGACTTGTGTCCTGCTTGCATGTTTGAACCTACAGACTTTGCTTCTCAGAGAGATAAAATAGGCTTTTAGAGAAGTTTCTGAGCTTACTGTGTTCAACTCCAAACTTAATGATAGAGGGAATGCAACACTTGCAGGTCCTGGATGAACAAATAAGGAAAATACATATATTGGTAACTGTTATCTATAAACCCTTAACTGTTATTAAAACTGCTACAGAAATTCACTTTTATGTGTCTTTTCCCCTTCCTTGTGTGCTCGGTGGATGCACTGGGTACTTTTGTGGCCGCTTTCCGTCTCTGGGTAGCTGCCACTTTGCTGTGTTACCTCTTTAATGGGTAGAGACTTCATTATCTACTACTCTTTTTTTTTTTTTTTTTTCTCTCTCCACTTGCAGCTGCGTCTTGAGCTTTGGTGTGGTGAATGTTCTGCTCTCTGATTTAGACCAATTGTTCTATGTTGAATTAGAAGAAATTCCATATAGTTCTTAGGATTTCTGTCCTGTCTGTTGTTAATGCCAAGGATATGTGAAATTTTTGGTTCTGTTTTTTGAGATGCTAGTCTTCAAATGTAGGAAGGTGCCTCTGCTATTTGGGAACTTTACAGCAGTTTAGCTTTGTACTTGGGTATGTGTAAAGTCTTTTATCTGTGGTCTTGTAAATGAGGTTAGGTTGAAGAGGAGAAAATCAGGATAGTGATTTATGGTTGGTGAATAGGAGAAGGAAACATTTTTACTACTTGAAGCTTTAAGAGCGAGTGACATGGAAGTTCAAGAATAAGAATGTGGCTTATTGCAGCAGTCAGACTGAATAATACAATGTCTGAGGAGTTTTTTAATGTAAATTACTAGGTACCACTATTTAATTTTCTGTTTTTTTATCTATATTTTATCTATATATTATATACTTAAGAACAGTTACAAAGAATCCCCCCTTTCTTTGTCACTTTGAGGAGTTGATTTTGGAATGATCTGTATTTAATTCTGTCATGAGGGGACTTAAAATGTGGACTGTCTCTACCCAATTTCCATTGAACAGATTTTGATTGAAAACTGATGATAATCTGAAGTTTGAGGATTTTGAAAATCCTAGATACATGCAAATCATCAGTGCTAGAAAACATGGAGTTTCATTCTAAGCACAAGGGGAAATCTGCCTGTTTTCTCTCTTCTTGTAATATTTTTCACTTCCTCCTTTACCTTTGTTTTGAGTTTTAGTAAGACAGAGGAATGAACTTTGTTGGTTCCCAAAAACAAAATCGTTAAATCACTGTAATCCTCAAGATGCTGCATTTGTATGAGTTTTTTTTTTTAATTTTAAATATGCCAATTTTTTTTGTAATGCAGATGCAAATAAATAGAAATTAAATGGATAGAACACGATATTTGGAGGTTCTCATGTGTTCTGTGGACTTTTATCCTTTCTGTGGCAATCTGCCTACTTTTAGTTCAGCCGCGCGTGGCTTCCGTTCTGCGTGTGAGGAAGCCCGGAGTGCAGCAGGCAGTGCAGTTACACAGTGATTTGAATGACGCTTGCTGGGGGCCTAAGATAATGCTGGATTAAACCAACGATCCTCTGAGTTCAGCACTTTAGTGTGTTAGAGGAGTGTCAAGTCCCTTGAAAGGGAAGGTTGAGCTAGGTGACTACGTGGAAATTTTTTCTCATCTTTTTGTGGTTCCCATATTCTGCACATTTTGGCGTGTTTTGAAGAGCTAAGGTGTGTTCTTGTGTTGTTGTCAGACCCGTTTGGTGAAAAATTTAGTTGTTCTAGTTTGGTTGTATACATTTAGGTTTCTAAAATAGCTTTTCCAACCTGTATATGACCTTCAGCAGAGATAAGCGAACAAAGATGTATCCCCACATTATCATATTGCAACAAGCAGAGACATAACCTGTACGAGAGCCTGTTCAAAGGCACTTTATTTAGAGGAGAGAAAAAGAAACATCTTAGGTGACCTTTTTCTTAAAACTTTTAACTACATTAAAAAATAAAAATCTTATGTGATAAGCAAGAAATTGTAGGATCAATCTCTTCTAGCTGTTATAGTGATTTTTTTTTTTCAGTCTTTTACAAAATCTGATACCCTTGAATTTTTTTTTTTGAAGATTCTCATTAGACCTTCCAGAGGAGCATCTGTGTTTCATCCCTGCAAGATGGATGTGTTTTAAACTTTCTGTGGAATGGCTGACCATCTCCACTCTGTTTTTCCTTCTTTTTCCTCCTTCAAGGCCTGTCTGCCTTTAGTTGAATCGGTTAAGGTGTGCAATTAGTAACATATTAACAGGCTTCTTGCTGTTTTGGTTATTTGACTATTGTAGTTGGGTAATAGTCTAAAATTCTCCAAATGCTTATATAGTCTAAGATCTATAGTAGTAAACAACCTACTTAACTGGAGAGCTATAAGCAGATGGTAAGTAATTCATGTTTGTTCCCTGTTATATCCGATTACCTTTCTGTTATGTGAAATTGCACAATGGATACACTCCAGTGGAGGTAACTTCTCAAGTCTTAAGCACTATATTGATTTTGAACTAAGACCAGATGAACCTTGTAAAATAAAGTTCAGTAGAAGAAAGTAATAGTGCTGAGGGAGAATTTTGTGTGTTGTTTTTTTTTTTTTTTTTTTTTTTCCAGAACCAGTGTTTTGGTATTATGTAAAAGAAGTTCTGAATAAGCATGAATTGCAGCGCTTTTATTCTCTGAAGGCAATTTCTACAGATATTGGTAGAGGCCGAGCCTGGCTGCGCTGTGCGTTGAATGAACATTCCCTGGAAAGATACGTCCACATGCTGCTTGCGGATAGGAATTGCCTGAGGTTTGTATCTGATAGCTTTGTAACGTAGGAGATGTGCACGTACAAACAGAGTTTGGGAGAGAATACGTATGGATCTGTGACAAAACAGCATGTTAATCAGGAGAAACTATTTAAGTTCCCACTTACAAAGTCAGTGTGACTTTTTTTATTTTTTTAACTGACTACATCTAAATTCCTAACTGACTTGGTTTAAAGTAATTAATGATTTGCTTTTGAGTATTGAAATATATCACTGTATCAAGTGTTGTTTGTTTGTTTGTAGCCAGGCATTTTATTTTTTTGTAAAATGACTTGATAATGGCTTAATAACTAGGGTCAAGTGCAGTCATCTAAAATTAGATAGAGAGAAGCAGGTAATTGTCACTGTTGTTGTAACATGGCCCTCATTGCCTGCAGTGACTTCTTTCTCTGTAGAAAGATGGAGTGTGCACAACTAAAGATAAATTTCTTTAATGTTTGCTATTTTAGCTTGTCTGACATAACTAGTCAGACTTTCCACATATTGCAGGACTTCAGAATTATATCCATTGGTGTCCTAAAGCTTATTTTCATTTGAAGTCACTTACAGTGGAATATGCATTGATATAGGCTGTATTTTCTATGTATTTACCTTTCAATTTGTAGTGTCTTCTATGAAGACTGGTCATTTATGATGGATGAAGAACGTTCTAGTATGATTCCTACAATGGCAGCTGGTAGGACTGACTTAAATGCTACTGTTCTGGGAAAACTATTTTGAGATGTTTTTTCTGTTCTTCCTTGTGGGAGAAACTACTGAAATGCCCTGTTAGCTTCTGCAGACTGTGCGTTACCTGTCAGGTGTTGGAGGGGATGCAGTCTAGGGTATTGCACCGCTTTGTGTTATGAGTCGGTGTGTGCTGTCAAAACACAGGACCTTGCCTGTCCGCTGCTGCTGAAAAGTCTTCTGCAAATAAAAGCAAACTCCTGAGTCAAGGCCAACTTTTTTTGAACTATGTCTATTAAAATAGAGTTGCTTCTAACAGGAAAAGAACATATGAAATAAGTATATGGGAGAATTAAGAGTCAGGAACAGTAACAGAGATGATTTATTTTTCCGAAGTGTGACCACAGAAGTGCTGCAGTGTTGCTGTTTACAGCTGGGTCTCTTGGATACATGGTTTGCTATGAAAATAGATTTCTTTCTTTCTTTCTGTCTTTTGTTTTTTAATATGGTCTAAGAACTGACAATTCAAGAAGTGTTTTATAGGCTATAAGAACTGACAAAGTTGCAGTGAAATCGATTTAAATATCAGGTTATAAATAAATCGGTTCACAGTCTTTATTGCATATTTAATGTTAGTCAGCTGTACGGGCATCAAAATAAATTCAGAACTGATTGCATCAGCTTGCACAGTATCTAACAAAGAGTGAATGGTACATGGAAGAATAAAATTCTGTCATTAATTTCACTCTAAAATATGGAGAACTGTAGGGAAGAAAATGGGCAAAATGTTTTTTACCTGTCGTATGTCTATATCGTATCTTTAAACTCTATCCACGTACCTTTTTCTAAAGTATATAGGGGATTTTTTAGTCTACTTTTTTCCTTTCTTTTGTCTGAAGGACTGAACTCCATCCTTTTTGCAATCAACATTGATAATAAGGATTTAAATGGGCAGAGCAAATGTATGCCCACTGTATCTGATCTGCTCAAGGAGTCCACGCAAAATGTGACCTCGTTGCTGAAGGAATCCACCCAAGGTGTGAGCAGCCTTCTCAGGGAGATAACTGCCTCGTCCGCCGTCTCCATCCTGATCAAACCTGAGCAGGACACCGACCCGCTTCCTGTTTTGTCCCGGAACGTGAACGCTGGTAAGTGCTTGTGCGATGTGGATGTCATTCAGAACGTTGTAAAGTCTTCTAATGTGTTTAAATCCTTTTCAATTACAAACCAATGTAATACACTACTATACAGGGCGGGGGGAAAAAAACCCTAAAAATAAATGTAATATACATGTGAAGCACTTGAATGGGAGATAAAATTAAAATTTTTGGAAATACGGGTCTGAATAATGGATAATAAATGTGTATTATAACTTCTCTGTAAGGTGTTTGACCTGTCTAGATATATTCTAGTCCATAACATTATGCCCTGCAGACCCTGGTGTACTGATTTGTCGTACACAATACTCTCGTGTTTGTCACTTGGCTACGCTACCATGTATCTGTTGATTTATATCAGATTAAAAAGGTAGATTGTAAGCAAGATACTGGGATTTCTGTAGTCTCTGAATTAAAAATCCAGATTTTCTATAAGGTCTTAAAGTTTAAATTGATTTGATTATGACAAAAGGAAAAAGGGGGCAGGGGGATGAAAATAGGTAGGAATAGATGAGATCTGCTTTTGCTGTTGTCATTTAAAGAGGTCTGTTTTCTTCAAGCAAAGTCCTTCTAAGACAAACTGAAAACCAAACCTTCATTGCTTAGGGCTTTAGACAAGACTAAAATAATACTTGAATTCGAGTAACTTTTTGTTTGCTGAGAGTGGGTTATTACTCCAAAATCCCTACTGTCACAGGATAGACTGTAATTGGAAAGGATTTCATTGTATTTCAAGCCTGAGAACTAATTAGCAGAGGGAATAAGCAAGTCTGTTCTGAAAACCGTCTGTTCTCTTTTCAGAATACAAGCAAAACTGCCTCTGGTTGCTTGCAAAGCAGAAGTGTTTCATGTTGCCTTGTTTCGTAGGCATGGTCTTCAATAAATACATAAATAGTGGCTGTAGCCCATAAGATGGAGGGTACCTTGAAGGCTGACCATTTAACAATTGTGTTTTAGAAGATTGTTAGATCTTTCCTCCCCCCTGCCATCCAATAATATACTATGAAAAATGCACCTTCAAAATATCAATTCATAATCTTAATGATGAAAACAATATTAGATAAAAGTTTTAAATATCTAAATGTTCAGGTCCATGCAAAAGTAATTAAAATGCATTATGGATTCCAGAGTCTTTTCTTTTGTTTCTCATCCTCTGGGGTTTTTTGGAGTTTTAATCCCTTGTTTTTTCAAATAACTAAAATGTCCTAGAATTTTCTGATCCAAAAAAACCTCAAACTTTCCTTAAGCTGGGATTTAAAACAAAATAAACAAACTTTGCTCTTCACTGTTCTCATGTGTCAGCTGTCTTTCAGCAATGTTAGTTTTATCTAATCAATGTCTGAAAATCATCACTGCTCACATTTACTTGCTCCATAAATATCCATTCTTTTAGAAATTAAGTTCTTTCAAGTATTATATAGTTTTCTGTCTTTCTTTGGTTAAATGGACACCTTTCTGTTGCTACCAGATTTGAAATCAAAAAAAGATCGAAAAAAGAAGAAGAGAGTGACAAATATTATCTCATTTGATGAGGAAGAAGATGAACAAAACTTTGGGGATGCCATAAAGACTCTGGCCAGAGGAGAAAGTTCAGAGGAGAATTCAGACTTATCTTCAGGTTTTGTGTTACCCTCATCTGAAAGCAGTCTTGGGAAAAGTCAGAACGGGCATGAGAGTAGCCATCTGTGGAAAAGCAATTCGGTGTTTTTGAATGGGGAGTACGAATACCAGAAACTGGATGTAAAGAGCATTGATGATGAAGATATAGATGAAAATGAAGATGAGCTGTATGGAAAAACATTAGGAAATAAAGGCACGGAGGATGAAATTGAAGCTTCTGAAAAGTAAGTCATTTTAGTGAAGGAGCCAGTAACAAAATCTTTTTTTTTTTTTTTTTTTTTTTTTTTTTTTTTTTGGTGCTCTCACACTGTTTTTTTGTATTTAGTGGGTACTGACAAGTTCAATTACCTAACAAAAATCCCTGAACCGCTTGGCTTAGTGTGGTCACAGTAGTTTGTTTCCAAATTCTGCTAAAATTCTGAATTTTGAGATTTCAAGATTATTCTTTGTGAAGTTCTCTACTCTTGAAAATGCTGGATGATAAAACCAGGTTAGTTCTGACTTACCTGAAGTTTTCTTAATGTGGTATCAGCTAGATTTTTGGCCTTACAACAAGACAACATCTCTTATACAGAGAAAGCCTGCTAGTATCAGTTAAACAAAACAGAATCATCAAATCAAGAGAAAAATAGTAGCTTTGGGTACTGATATTCCCTGTTCTTCTCTGTGTAAGGTCCATTTGCCGAGCTGATGGGCAAGAGGAAAGCACTGCTGCCCGCCTGCTTTGTGGTAGTCTGCCCTGTGAATCTGTGGTGTCTCAACCAAGAAACCAGCAGGCAGACTGGAATACAGAGTTCTCTTTTTCTTGCAGCAGTAACCTGAAGGAAATAAAAGTATTGCAAAAATAAATATTGTCTAGAAAAATAACTTTTTTTTTCTTTTACTCTAGGCCTCATGAAACTAGTGCGTGCGGTTCTCAGCTGTGCAGCTGGACTCCTCTGCAGGTCCTGAACGATGACTCGGATGTTCTGTTTCCTGTCAGTGCTGTTGGCTCCTACTCGCAAAGTGGTAGGTGTTTTAATTCTACCTGATTTCAGCAAGCTTTGCAACAGAATTTCTAGCATGAGACAGTGGTAAGAAATATGGCATTGTAAGAATATAGGAGAAATTGCACAGTTTGGAATACACAGAGTTAAATAATTTATTGTGGATCTGGATTGAAGTTCTCCATTTAAATAGCCTTGTACTTAGCTTGTCTTTAAACTACCTATTTGAAGAGGATTTATCAGTGTCAGAGTGGATTTTTGTATCCAGTTTGTAGACACCATTAAGTAGGAAGAAGCTGCAACTGTGTTAGAGAATTTGAACTCAAATTAATCTCGGCAGATGGGAGAAATAGTAACAAATATTGGATAGAGATGGCTTTAGTAGAAGCCGTTTTTTGCTTGGATACAAGATGAGGAGTGACTGGCTAGGAAATACTTCAGAAAAGGATATGGGAATTAATAATTCCCAGTCTGGCAGTGGGGCAGCAGAAAGCACCCTCTGTACCGAGGGGCCAAATGGAAGTGTCCCCTGTAAGACTGAGCTCACGGCCCTGGGGTGGCCTCGGCAGCAGCGCCGGGCGCTCTACGAGGCAGGCATGGACCAGCTGGAGAGGTCCCTGGAGGTAGCAAGAAGGAGCCGAGGGAGGAAAACCAGATCCACAAGGAAAAGCAGAAGGAAGGGAGAGTCCTGAGAGAGGCAGAGAGGATAGTGGCTTTGCAGTAGGTAAAAAGCAGCTGTGGGACTTTTTGTTCAGTCAGGTTAGACAGGAGCTGCTGTTTCCTTCTTACTGCATTAAAGCTGTCAGTGGTGTCGTCACCCTGTCCCTCGGGGTGTGCATGTGGTACAACTAGCTAGCAGAGATCAGGCTTAGTGGAGTGCAGTTTTTAATGTGCTTATCTTCGTGTTTAGCAGCTTTAGCTGGATATTGAAAGGTGTTTATTTAATTCTTTCTTGAGCATTTTTCCACTACCTGGATCTCTGTTTTTTTTTTAAAAAAAAAAAAAAAAAAAAAAAAAAAAAAAAAGAA
>JAWLRI010000217.1:196980-286904 GCA_034781795.1 Crypturellus tataupa | reverse complement strand
TTTTTTTTTTTTAAAAAAAAAAAAAAAAAAAAAAAAAAAAAAAAAAAAGCTCTTCTAAAACTAGAACAAATATTACCTCCCCCCCGAAACTGGCCCTGGAGGCTTGCTAGGCTCTTGAGGCAGGATTAATTGGGGACATAAACTGGAAGAGTCTGCTAAAACCCACTGTTATTACTGTCCCTTAAATTGATGAAATCAAAGACATAAGGGTCAGAATAATAAAAGAGGAGCAGAGAGTTAATATTTTTCTATTTTTGTAAGTTCCTGCTTATATAAAACCTTAGATATGTGTTCTTATTGCAGCAGTCCCTTCAAAACCTCTCAAAAGCATTTGAATAATTTGTTTTAACAGTAAAAATATTTTCTGTATTTTTTGGGGGTAGGTGTTCAATGGACCATTGATTGAAGGGCTGTGGAAAAAATTAAATTCACTTTTTAAAATTCCATAATTAAAGTGATTAAAAATAACATCTCATACAGTGATGTAATACTGCCCTCTGCTGTATTTTTGTATACTGTGTACAGTAAGAAGTGCCAGAATTTCAGAAAAAAAGTCTCTTTTTCTGACATAATGTATGTGAACTTGTTCTCTTAAAGGAGTGTTTACAGACAGTGGACATAGACAATAGGTTTATAAATATTCATGCACTACTATAAACTGAAAACCTGAGGGGCAAGCACGTGTTCCTGTTTACACTGGGGAGAAAAAAGTGAAGAGCCTGCAGGTGAATAAAGGAGTTAGGAGCTATGCAGGTGTCACTGCACAAACCCAGCATCAGGAGGGATAAATCTGTAGCTGGAATCAACATTCATAAGACTAAGTTAATGTTTTGTCCTGGAAGCAGATTACCAAAGAAGCCAATGGTAAATGTCCCAGGGACATCCCTTGGCTAAGGAGAAGACAGAGCATCTTTGTTCACAGAATGGGGCCCTTTTCCTGCTTTAACAAGGCAAAGATGTGAACAGGGGCTGCGTTTGTGTCCTTGCTGCTGCCCTTGCTGGTCTGCACAGACCAGGCACTGCGACGTTACTGCATGTGTGTAATAATAGTGCCTGGGGTATTTCTCACTACACGGCTATCACTGTAATAATTCAGCTCTTTTTTAAGTTAATGCATAGGTGAATAGTGATTTCTAGTTCCAACGTACAGTGTTTTTAAAAAATAAAAGTACTGTTTAGTAATAGATACTTAGCTAAAGAGTACAGTAAACAGGACATTTATTGATCTTTTCCTTATTGTAGTCTGCTGGCCATCCAGGGGCTTTATTTTTATTTATTTTTTGCTTTAGATCATTTGGTTTATGTGGAAATCGACCTAACATCCCATCTAATTACATGTAAATTGACTCTAGCTCCACAATATGCTGGGATAATTTAGTTATTATTTTTGTCAATCTAGAAGTTTAATCTGTTGCCTGCTGATAATTTCAGTGGTTGTTCTCTAATTCTTATGTCACAGGGTTAAAAAGTAAAGAATAATAATGCACTATTTATCTGCCGAATCAGCAGTTTGTATCTCAGTTGCCATTGACTCCTCCAAAGTAAAAAGTCTTGTTTCTTGGTCACTCCTTGCCTGAAACCTCTTTGTTCTGCTGGTTCTGGTTGCCCTTCCTTGTGTCTGTTCTGATTCTGCTGAGTAACCTGTGTAAGCAAAGAGGTTTGCACAGCAGCATCGCAGCCTCCGGGTGGCTTTGGGTGGAGCTCTGTTACCTTCCCTGTGCTGTAATGACCTTCCATTCAGGAGAGTTTAGCTTCTAGGTGCTGCAGTCCTCCAGCTGAATTATTTCCAGTGGGATGTCCTGACTCGTAGCCTTGCCAGCCTGGCTAATTGCTGCTGCTAGTGCTAGTATGTTCACTGAGTGCAGCCCAAACAGCTCAGAGAACGTTACAGGTAAGTGATGCTTGAGCTAGGAGTGAACTGTGAATCCAAAGAGGCAGAACTCCAAGTAGGCCGTAACTGAATCAGCTCACAGAGTTAAATTGAGAATGACGTAAAAATAAATGCACTTAGAAAAAAGCATCGCAAATGTAAAATGGTTAATAACATTGTCAGTACGGTACCTACTCCATGATGGGGCTGATGCGCTTGAACATTCAGAGCGCCCCAGCCTGGCCATGTGCTACTTGAGCGCAGAGTCCTGCACCTCGGTCCTGTGCTGATCACAGCTCAGTGCTGCTCAGGTCTGTTTCCATGCACCCCCGGAGCGTTGCCTTCCACTTGCTCGTCATCTTCGCTGGGGTAACGCTGCTTCATCCTGACCCTGTTCGGGAGGTGGTGCTGGAGCTGGTGGAGACCAGGCGGTTTGGCCGGCCTCGCGGCCACTCGAAGGAGCAGGCTTCAGCCGTGGTCACCAGCAGCACCAGTGATTCCACCATCTGATTCCTGGTTTTGCCTTGCTGTGCTGGTCCTGGGCCCTTCTGAGCAGCCTGGCCTGTGGTCAGGGTGCGGGTGGTTTTCCCCAATAACCATCGTGCCCCTCCAGTGGCACTAGTGACCTGCAGGGACAGCGACCTGCCCAGGTCCCTCTGCCCTCTCCCCAGACAGAATAACAACTCGGTGAGGCTGAAGGCTCCTACAGCAGCGGGGGGCTTGGCTTGGCAGACAGACTTTGCCAGATGAGTGATAGGAGAGGGAATGTGGGTTAGCTTTTTCTGAGGGCGATTCAGCCCAATAACTGAGAAGCTGAACATTACTATGACACTGTTGTTGCTCAAACATATTTCATATGTTCCTATGAAGTATATAATTTAACCTATTGCTTTGGTTTATTCAGATAAATGACAAGACACATACATTTGAAGTAGATGGCACTGTATACAGTGTAGTATGGCAATGTGAGCATTTTCAGCTCTAGTCTATGGCAGAGCTTCAGGGTTGTGTCATGGCATATCATGTCTCCGTGTACCTGGAGGTGGGAAAGCTGAAAATTCAGTTGCCTGGGAGAAAAGGGAGATGTGCAGCCAGGAGCCGAGCTTCCGTGAACTCTGCAGCTGCAGAGCAGGCTGCCCTCCGTATCCAGGCTTGCCAGACTGCAATTCCTATCAACTTTTTCTTTTAGATTTCCTACTTTTTAAATTCTGTGCTACTTCAGCACATGCTTTTAGGATTGTTTTATAGTAACTTCAGGTCTTGCATTAAGGTATGCAGAAACAATCAGCAAAATGTGTTTAAACATGCGTGAGGGGGTTGGGTTTTTTTCTTGATACAGTTCCACACAGATTTCTGTTTGTTTCCTTTCCCTCCTGCTGTTAGCATGACAGGCCTTGTGACGTGTATATTTTGCTCCTGTGGACCTGTATATGGATGTAATTATCCATGCTTTTGTTATAACTTTATAATTTATCTATTTCCTTATATTTCACACACAGAGGTAAGGAGCCAGGAATAGCCATCCTGCTTCTCTGGGGATGCATAAGGGACTGATGCCTGTGTAAGGGTTCAGCTGGGAACTAACTACAGATTCTCTCCCTTCAAGTGGCAAATAGATTTGTAATGAGTTAAAAGTGTCATGTTTTTACTAAACTGTTGGGACTTGCAAAAATAACTTCAATAAGAGGTCTCTTCACAGCCATAAAAAGTTGTTCTCAGTGTAAAATATTAGATAGAACTGTTGGTCTGAGTGTAAAATGTCAATTTATAAACTCGATTTTAGAGAAAAAAATCAGGTTTAACAGTGGTAGTAAATAGGACAGTTGCAAATGTAACTACCTTGTTCCTGTTTTTCTTTTGGATTTCTTCTGTTAAAATACTGTTAACTGAAGAAAGTTTATGCTGTGCATTCTACTTTAGATAACTTGGAGAATGGAGAGGGCCATGAAAGTGTCCTTGCAGTAGAACTGGCTCAGAGAAGATCTGATCTTCCTTACAGGTACGTGGCAAATATGTTTTCTTAAAAGTGGGGGGAGAAAAAAAAGCCCTTCACCCTAATAGCTACCAGCTTGTTGATACCTATCACAAACACAGCACGTGCACTTAGCAGGGGAAGAGAAGCTATTAATCAGGCTCCTCTCACACAGCTACACTTCCCTTTTTATATAATTTTCTTGTATATTGAACTTAATTTAGTCAAGCAGTCATGGAAAATAATATGCAGTCATAGCCTCTAGGTTTTGAAAATAGATTTTATGTTGTTTTTATCATCCTCCCTCTTGGCTTTTTGATATGAATCTTTTTATGTATATCCTTAAATCAGACACACAACAAATACATTAAAGGATAATTAAATTTAATTTGGTTGAATATGGGCTGTTTTCTGTGTATAACTACATATTTGAATAGACAGTGGCACTTTTGTTCCAGTTTCTGCAATTCTTGCTTAAATTTTTAGTTTTAGGATTTTTTTTTCACTTGCTGATGATATTTTTTTTCCTCCTTAACTAGAATGGAAGTGAGTCCTCCTGCTCAAGTGAACAATTTAAGCAGTATGTTGCCTTCAGCCACTGTGCCCGAATCCATGACAATTAGTGAGTATTTCCTTGACATATTTAACGTACTTCTCGGAAATAACTTTTCAAGTTGTATAGCTTTTCTTACTACTGCAGAAATAGAAATTAACTGTTCAGACAGACACACAGCACTTCATTTCTGACATGTTGGCTACCATTAGGAATGACTACTCTAAAAGGTTTTTGAATTGGCAGATCCCAGGTTACAGACATTAGCCTTTTTTCACACAGAACTGCTAGAAAAACCCTTGTGCTAGATGTGGCTTTAGCAGATAAATGAAAAGTAATGATTTAATTTGATTAACATCTTCAATTCTCTGCAGGCTGTCAAAATGCTAATGGTAGGTTCTGATGCAATCCTGATTGTTTTTCCTACTTCTGTAATGCCTAGGAAGAAAAACACATGCACCCACAAAAAAACACTATGCAAAACTGTGTGCTGTGTCTGAGCTTTTCATATAGGGAAAGGTGTTCCAAGCATAAACACGGGCCGTTGGAAAGCAAACAGTTATGTAGAAGACAATGTTCAGCTGTGTTAAGAGTGCAAGGGAATTGAAAGGGATAAAAGAATTTTTGTAGCGGGGTTGAGATTAGTAGGGTTATGGGCAGTACATCTATCTCATTTTTATTCCGTTATCATCACATGAACTTGCTGGATGAAGAATTTATTGCTAACTGGACTAACTATTAAGTATATAAGCCAGCGTGCTTTTAAGTGTCTGTCTCTCCGTAGAGTATTGTAACTGAGCTGGTGGATATGGCTCGAGTCCCACGGCTCCGGGGTCCCACGAGTCCCATGGTGGTGGGTCTGCGTGGGGGCCCCTGTGTGTATTAATAATTCCTAAATTATGTTAACATTTCCTAATGTTTCAATTTTAAAAAAATGATAACATTTAGAAAGCCAGAAATAATAGAGCCAAGCTTCATTTGCGAAGCGGTTTTATGAAATGATCAGTATGGTACTTTAGTCTCAGGGCTCATTGGCGAGGTTGAGACGCTGTCTGACTTGTAGTCTTATTATGACACTGTCATGTATCATCAAATTATGTCTCCAGTTATGTATGTTAAGGGAGACAGAAAGCACCATATATTTTCATTGGATTCTGCTTCCTCTCTCTCATTGATCTGCTGCATGAGCCTTGCGAAGTATTTTATAAAGTAGAAAACTAGCTTGAGACATTTTAACATAAGAGAATCAAATTTAAAGTGTTGATACAGCTACTGCTGGTCACTGCGTATTCTCTGTTTGTATTATCACTGTCGTATCCTAAAGTTATATGTAAATTTTGTCTTTTCAGTACTAGAATTTTAATAGGAAACCTCCTGAGTTTTTTGTCCCTGATCTCCTGTGGCAGCCCTCATTTTGCGGGAGTGTTGGGTGCCAGCAGGGGCCGCAGTTGGTCTATTCAGCTGCTCAGATGGTGTCTGGGTAGAGCTAAGGCAACTCTAAAATACAAACTAAATCTTGAGATGTTTTGTGCCTAATGCTTATCACTTCCAGATGAAGCAAGCCCAGGATCAACAGAACCCTTCACGCTGGCATCATCTTCCTGTTCCACTTGAGATGCTCTTGATGGGCAGGGTAGAGGGGGTGAAGCAGGTCAAAAAAAGCTGTGAAGCCAGTAGAGCTATTAGTAAATATTGGAACTGTTATTGCAATCCAGGTTGCTTGGTTATGCTTTATATGTTAATGCTTTTGTAACCGATATTGCCAGAAACATTCAATAACAGCATTTCGGGGGGAGCTGGTCGTTACTGGTTGTAGGTTCTCTGAACAGGGAGAATTGGGTGCTGCGACGGAGCCACGCGCTGAAGCTCCTTCTCTCTGTTGCAATTAGTGGCAGAGTTATTAAATGGTGAGGCTTATAGCTTGGTTGCATAGCAACTAGTTTTAAAACATCAGACAAGAAAAATGGAACAAAGTGGTGCCACGATAAAAGCAGGGAGGTCTCCAGTGGTTGTGGATTTCTCTGCTTTGCACTTCTGAGGATAAAGCCTGAAATGAATTTTTTGGAACCTGTTCTTTTCCTGCTTCCTTTTCAATTTGATACTATAACACTAACCGGTTCTCAGTCCTTTTGACATGCAGGCATAAAAAGGATGTTTCTAGTATAGTTTTTCTTAGTTCATTAATTTGGACTTACCACAGAGGGAAGCAAAGGTTATAGCATTGCGCATTATTCATTTCATACACTTTCCTGAAAGCCTTTGATGTTTTTCACGCCTGTTGAAAGGCGTTCTCAGTAACAAAGATGCAGAACTATGTTTTCACCTTGCCTGTGTAAGGAGGCGGCCCCTGCGTGTTCTCTTTCTGTCTTCCTCTAATTAGCAGCTGTGGAACTTGGTTGTCATCGCTCGGAAGGGGAGAGGTCTGAGAGATGCTAAGTTCTAGTGACTGCTCTCAAAGTCTGGCCGAGGAAAGGGCATGGATTAATTTTGACACTGAGAACAAATCTCTAGTTCATTTTATGTGCTCTGCTCTATAATGTAGAAGACTGAGAGCACATTGTTCTCTGCTGAAATCTTAATAGTGATGGGACAGGGTAGCACTCACATGGTATCAAAGCACTAAAGCCAGGGTTCGTTCAGGTGGCTCTGGAAGCATTTCCCTAGAGGTCAGGCTTCTGCTTTAGATGCAGCTAATTAGCTTCACCAGCTGTTAGACACTTGAGATTAACTTCAGCAATGGAAGTTAATTTTTAAAAAGTGAGATTTAATCTGGAAAAAAAAGTCATCGTGCTTCATGAAGCTCTGATTATTGCTTAGATTTTAGGTGAAACTGATGTAAAATGCTGCTGCTTAATAATAGGAGTCTACATCTAACTGTTTTGGTTTTTTGTTTTTTTTCTTTTTTTTTTGCATAGTAGTTTTAATTATGACAAATAAATGTTTGACTTTAGATTTCCTGTGGATGGAGATGTTAAAGAAGTGTTGATAAACAGTATAATTGTTCTCTTAGAGAGAGAGAGAGAGAGAGAGAGAGAGAGAGAGAGAACTGCCCCTTAATATTCAGAACTTAAGGAAAAATAAGGCATGTGTCTCAGGGAATCAGTGTTACTCTCCATAGTGTTGGGCTGAATCAGTATTGTAGTGGAGCAAGCACAGGCTGTTGAGGCTGCCTGGAGGCCTCGTTTCTTAGCCTGTGTTCGTTGCCTCTGTTAATCCATCCTTCTGCACCTTCCCTCTCAGTAGTTTAACTAAATTACTAGCCTTTTTGTAAGAAATACTGTATATGAGTGTGTTTGCTTTTGTGATCCCAAATTAAGCATTGAATTTTGTTCCTATTTGTATGATAATGACATTTGCAAGTATTGCAAATTGAATTATTGCTGTCAATCTACAGTACTGCCAAGTCCGTGGCTTTAGAAGAAATGAGACAAACGTAAATAAAAAGCTTTTTGTGTCTTTTTTTCCAAAAGACTCTTTTTCTTCTCTCTTTGTGCAATCCACGGTCTGTGGCAGAAACTCGTTTTCGTGCCCTGCTTATGTGTGTGCTGGAGAAGGGAGTGACAGAAGATGGGATTTCAACTGTCTATTCATGCAGAAGATTCTGGGTGGAATAAGGGAAAGAAGATTAAGTTATTAGGCAAGTTAAGGTTACAGTTTGAATAGACTGGTACAACTGGAAAACTGGAGACAACTTATAATAGCTTAACAGTCAATTAAATGGTAATAGATGAGTACGTGTTCAACCAGACCCAACCCGTGTACAGCCAGCAGCTGTGGAGCAGCCAGCCCCGAACCTGTGTGAGGAGGAGAGGCTGTAAGGTATTCGGAGTCAGAGGAATGATAGCAACTTGCTCCGAGTGCAGCATGATCATATTTTAATGGCGCTGCTGAAATATTCAGAACGCTCTTGGTCGGGCGCTCTCCTGAGGAGCCTCCTGGATTCCTCCGTGCGGTTCCCTCGGTCGGGCTGAGACTGGAAGGGGCCTTGGGGATCATCTTGTCCAGCCTCCCAGCAGGACCCCTAGGCCAGCTTGACCAGTGCTGTGTCCAGGCGGCTTCAGGGTGTCTCCAAGGATGGAGGCTCCACCTCCATCCATGGGCAACCCGTGCTGGGGTCAGTCACCCTCCCGGGAACGTTTTTCCTGGTGTTCAGATGGACCTTCCTGTGCTCCGGGCAGTGTCAGTCACTGAGCACCGCTGCAGAGATGGAGCCCATCCTGCTTGCACCCTTTTTTCACATAATTAAACACATTGATAGGATTTCCCTTCAGTCTTCTGGGCTGATAGTTACAGATCTTTAATTCTAAAGTGTTATTCTGCTGCAAGTTTATTAAGACGGGATTTTGTCTGTTTATGCACAAAGGATGATTTTGTTTAGGTCTGTTAAAATCCACCACTTTTCCACTGTAGTGCCGGGGCTCCTTTCCAAACGCTCCCCACAAAACAGCAGTGTCTTGTCATGAGGAGAAGATAATTAATGGTGTACTTGAGTTTTGTAATTGCCAAGATGGAGAATATAATACTTAAGTCTCAGAATCTTTCCCTCCTCCTCACCCTTTGCCCCCCACATACCTACCAGTAAGCTGAAGCTGTTAGGAGGTAGCTTTTGAAAAACAACCATATTTTGTCATATGTAATCTTTCAGTTTTGTTTTTTTCCCCACATTTGCTACTTGAATAGCGATGGTTAGCTGGTCATAATGCAATTTTTACTCTATTCCTGCCCAAAAGGTGATTCCACCTATTTTTTTTTCTCACCTTTAAGGATGATGAGATGGGCTGGAATGGCCCTTTTGTGGAGAGCCTCAGGAAGACAGATTAAAGTAGTCACAGTTTTGGTTAAGAATGCAGATAATATAATGGTAGGAGAAAGCAGGAGCGTCCAGAAATCTTGGTGGTATTTTAATGTCAGTATTTAATACACCCACACTTCCCTTTTGGCTTTCCTACAAGATTTAGCCTCTTTCGTTTGGATGGTTTATGGAGAACCCTTATAATGATGCTCAATTGCTGTGCAAGGAAAATTACTCTTTCTGTGTTGAATTAATGGAGTGCAAAATGCCTCTAATGACCCACTCAGATACTTCTTGTCAGTGTCTACTAGTTCTCACGCTGTAATATGGAATGGCTAGAAAAATAATTGTTCCCTTTGTGCATGACCGAGGAATCAGAAATAGTTTGAAAAAAGCTCCTTAACAAAAGCAAATAGGAAGGGCTGATGTCAAGTGCCATGAGACCCCTTCAGAGCAAGAGGGAAGGGACCAGGGTGACAACTGCTGACTCTAACTGTGGTGCCCGAATGGATGGATGCCTTGAACCACCTAGTTGTGTCCACTGTTAGAGATGGGTGGGTATCCCCTGCTCCTTGCTATAAACCTAACCTTCTGCAAAGGCAAAATCACCTGTAACTGGAGAGAAGGTGAAGACAGACACGATTTGACTGCTGAGTTGAATGTAGAAAGAGCCAAATTGTTCGGCAGCTTTGCTTGAATAAATTAAGTGAAACCTCTTCTGTTAGCTTAGCTTGAGTAAAAGCATGAAGAATCTGCTGACATCTGCTTTGAATACTGTCAGAAAAGAGTTGGCAGATTTATTAACAATTTCACCTAAACTTCATCGATAATTTTTTGAGAGCAGGGATAGTTATACTAAAACATTCCTCCCAAAAGTCAAATAAAATGACGCTATGTTTATAAATATAATAAAGATTTCAAAACCAGTCATGTTGAGAACACATCCTGGTGTTTGCTGGAAGATTTGTGCAGCTGGAGGTCTTACTTCTCCCAAGGGCATTAACACTTTCTCATGATTCTTTTTTGTTCTTGATGGACAAAAGGTCAGATCCTACCAATACCTTCATAAAAGAAATAACTGTTATGTTTGTTGCCATGAAAGACCTCTAATTTGGATACCTCATTATCTTTTCCCCTAGGGTAAAGCATGATTGTAAAAGGTAGCAATTTTAGTTATTACTTTGTTTATGTCTATATTTACTGTTTTGCTGTGGTCCTCAGTCCTTCTGTTCAAGGACTGTAGGGCTGAGCTGTAGCCTGTAGTGTGTGGGTTTATCTTTTTAATTGTTTATTTTAATCTTCTTCAGACTTGCTCTGTTTTCTAAAGAATCGAGCGATTTGTTGTGTTCTTTTTCTGTGACTTCATCTAACATTCTGTTCCCAGCAGATGTTTTCACTTTCTGGACTGGGTTATTTTTCTGAAAACAAACAAACAAACCAGCATTATTTAAGCTAGTTTTGAAAATAAATTGTGGAAGCACTTCAGGGTTGGAGAAGGGGGGGAAAAAAATTGTTTTTCAACTTTTCAGCCAGAAGTTGAATAATTTTCATTGTGAATCTAAGTGAATAATATAAGTGTATAAACTGTTTTATATGCATTTTTAATAAAGTTTTTTTTTCTTATGGGATGCAGAGTAACTAGAGTTGTATGAATGGTTTCTAAATTCAGCATGTGTACTGGAGTGCTGAAGAAATAAATTGCCTCTAGTTTCGCACTTCTTAGTAACAATGCAAATTATATCCTAAAGTCTGCCTAAATGATAGATTTAAGGATCCTGAGTTATGTTTGTCTCCTTTTATTGTCTTCAGAATATTCTCGTTTACTTAAACTGCAGAAATCTCTGTCTTTAAGACATTAGACTAAGCAAGAAATTCCATAAAAAAGTAGTGCCATTGTCTATGCTGGGGTCCCACTGTAGTAGTTGAATGAAAACCAGATACAATCTGATTTAATTTAATGAGTCCTCCTGATACCATTGTTGCACCATGAGATAAATATGGTTGCTGAAACACTGCTTAAGTCAGTGA
Source organism: Crypturellus tataupa (assembly GCA_034781795.1). Lineage (NCBI taxonomy): Eukaryota > Metazoa > Chordata > Aves > Tinamiformes > Tinamidae > Crypturellus > Crypturellus tataupa. Next base: position 275,689 of record JAWLRI010000217.1, on the reverse strand, counting down.
CATTACAAATATTTTTAGGTGCTCTGCTGAATAGAAAGTGCTGTTTGCATCATTTCAGGTGTGCTGCTGAATTGGTGTCACTGTACATGACTGTTAGATCTGAAACCTGCAGTAATGCTCATGGAAAATTGTTGTCTCTCCCCTTTAGATGAGCTTCGCCAGGCTATCGTGGCCATGATGAATAGAAAGGATGAATTGGAAGAACAGAACAGGTAACTTCTTTTTGTGGCTGTTGTCGTTGAGAGACACTGTATAATTTCCGAGATCTGATGTGACATGCAGCCTCTCCAATACAAGCTCCCCTTGTGGAGAGCTGTGATTGTGATCTTTGTCATGTCCATATTATTTTTCTGAGAAAGGTAAGCTCACTACCTCAATATTTGACCGTAGATACGGAAGAGTAATGTTTGCAGGCTGCTTTTCCCTTTGTTTAAATCACACACAACTGTTTGTCCTTGAGATCTTCTGCCAGACATTGTTGTTTTATTTTTAAAGCAAAACTTTTACCTAAAAGAGTCTTGAGGCAGCTTTTCGATTGAATGCAAGTTTGCTTTTTGCAAATGTTCAGAAATGATTCTTTATTTTACTCTTTTGGTGCAGAAATGGCATAGGTACACTAAAAATCAGCTGAGCTATTACAGTGAAAGTGGCTGTTGTTTGTGAATATATGTTCATTTGGGGCAATGCAATGCTCTGTACAGTCATTTATTTAGATTGCCAACAAACCTACTTCATATTTATTTAATATATTTGGGGCACATGATTAGAAGAATGAAAACATGAATCTATTCAAAACATGTACCGAGTTTACACTGAGTGCTTTTTAACACTTTGTTTTTCATGAAGATTTTCACTTTTGATTCTTATTTTTCGTAAGTGTGGGTCATACCAACTGATGCTGTTTTCCTGCCTCTTACCTCCCAGCTCCCATGATTGACAATTACAGCCCAACTCAGGTTTTCTTTTCTGTTTGATTGTTTGGCAGAAGGACCAGGTTTTTTGGGATGCTGGTGTTGCACATCATGGTAGCCTTTACTAGCTGACCAAGGGGATCTCTGACCTTGCTTTGAGTAGAGACAGTCTCTACTGATGCTCTTCTCCTGCTCCAGCTGATAAACAAGCTGCTTATAGATTGTTCTTGAAATGTAAGAACGATTCTGTCAGTTGACCTGAAGCACTGAATCCAGACTACAAGCTGCTTTGCATAGCAGTGATTCCTTGTTGCAGATTTGGATACGGCAGCTAACATGACTAGTTGTGTTTTGGACATGTTGATGAGGTTGTAGTACAAATTAAAAGTATTCACTGTTTCATTTAAAGATGTATTTGAATGGGTCCTTTTTTCATATCTTTTATAATCAAATCAGGTGTATTTATTATGTTGGGTAATGAAATTTTAGCATAATGTTAATAGTATAATTCAGACAACCTACTCTAGGATTTGTGGAGTACCCTCTAATTACTGGGTAGCATTTGCAGTGGCTTAACAGATGCTGCTGCCTTTTCCAGGTCGCTGAGGAACTTGCTGGATGGAGAGATGGAGCATTCGGCAGCGCTTAGGCAGGAAATGGAGAACTGGAGAAGGAAAGTGGCAGAGCAGGAGGAGCGACACGCCACCAAGGTCCAAGCTTTGGCCAGGTAAGAGGCCCAGGAACACCCAGAACAAATAACAGCAGAGGAGGAGGGGAAAAAGAAAGTCTTCTGTATACAAGACAAAAACCAGAATTTTCAAGTAGCTTTCAGGAGTCTTAAATGATTTAGGTTTTTAAATTTCATTAACTTTTGCTTGGATTTTTGTCTTATTTTCTAGAAGATTTTTAAATGACTGACAAGTATAGTGGCTTTGTATTTCTGTTTAAGTATTAGTGATAATTGAGAGTTAAAATATTAGGAAAATCACCACTGCAGACGAAAAGAATATTTATTAGTCAGCAGAAGTTATGACAACATGAAGGTTAAGTTGTAAAAAGTAATTTAGAAGCCTTAGCAAAACAAACAGCAAAAGATAAGTGGTGCGACTAGAAATGAAGCGTGTGTGTGCGATGACAGTGAGGAGGACTTTTCCCTCTTCACGTAGCTCCATTTCATCCAGTTTTAACTTCCCCCCGCTTTTTTTTTTCAATTGGTATATAAGAGATTCCCAGGAGAAGTCTTCTCAGTGTAGAATAAATCCCAGTAGCAGAGGCCCACATATTGGGAAGCACAGCGCGAAGTTTTGCTCTCGCTGTTTGTATTGGTTTCAGAGAAGACAGCCCAGCTTAAAGCTGTGAAACAGCAGCTTTGATTGCAGGAAATGAGCGCATGATGCCTGTACTTCTTAGCCTCAAAAGAAAGAGATCCCTTGTGTTGCCACATCCTTCTTTTAGAATAAAAAGTGACTTCTTGAGCATCCTGTATATATTAATAAGTTATTAATTTTATAACTTTTATATAAATATATATAACTTATATAAACTACATTAATAAGTTATTAATGTTATGTTAATAACTTATAAGTTATTATAACTATTATAGTAACTATTATAATTTAATATAACTTACTTCTTTGCCAAGACTGACTTGAGGCAAAAGCTGAATCTTGACCAACCTTCCTAAATTGTTCCTATGAGACCACCACTAACCTGGAGATTTAATTTTTAGACCAACGTATCTGCTTTTTGCCCAGGTATTTTTCTTGTCTGACCTTGGTTGTGTCACATAAGTTTAACTCCCAAATTTGCTTTTCTTATTTGAGTTTCAAACTTGATGTGTAATGCAGTTCAGCAGATATGCAGAAAGCAAAGAATTTTAAACCTCTTTTAAGCTAAATTCCTTAAAATTGGATGCAAAAGAATAATTTAGTTAGATGCTACTGTAATGGCCTGATTTTCTTCTGCTTGCAGCACTAAAATAGCTGTAAACTGCAGTGTAGCCATGATGCCGAACATTTTGGGGATGATTCACATTTGTAGTAAAGAACAAGCCTATTCCAAGTGTTAAACAAGGCCAGTAATGACTAATGTGTTTGTCTTCTCCCCGGGAGGAGGGTTTGTTGTGTGCATACCCAGGCACAGCACCCGGGTTCCTCATGGGGAACTACCACCCCTTGTAAGCTCTGTATGGCAAAACTAGGCTCAAAAACAGCAAATAGGAAAGTTTCTTTTTAAAAATGCGTGTTTGGGGTGCTGCTAACTCTGCTTTTGATGACACATCAAACCGAACTACTCACGTCGGGGGAGGGAGATGCATAAATGGGTTTGACATTCAGAAGCGGTACAGTAATGGGGGCAATGCAAATATTTTATTGTTTAATATTCACTTTTTAGGTAGCAGGATTTGAATATTCATGCTTCTTTTGACTCACTTCCCCCCGCAGTTTTAGAAATTGCATTGATATGGGTGAATCAGATATTTGTCACACACATACCCTTTTGACGAAGAGATACAGAGCTGCTATTGCATGATCTAAAGACATAGTCACTTAAACTAACTGTTTTTGTTGTTAATGTGTTTCTTTAATTTCTGGTATGAGGTAGATGAGGTATGTTGTGTTGAATGTGTTTTTGTAAGTCATTTTTAACCTGTCACTTGACAAAAGCAGGTTCCTGTGGCACCAGTTATTTTGGAGGTTGGATGCATTAAGGATTCCTTACTTTTTTATTATTATTATTATTTTTTTTTTTTTCCTAGCACACAAGGGACTTTGCAGGCAGTTATTTCAGGACTCAGAGTTTTTTCTGTTAAAAACTCTTTATTGGTTCCCTTGTAAGTTCCTGATGATGCTACTGCAATATTGGGATTAGTCAAGAACTTTGACTAGAAGTATTTGAACCCTGGAATTTGGAAAAAATGAATAGTTTTGTTACTGAAGAAGTGAAACTGAAATTTAAAAAAAAAAAAAAAAACGTGGAACTGCTTTGGAAGCAACACATCCATAGGAGGAAGCTGAATTTCAGATATTTTGAAATAGTGAAATACTTACTGTCCATCTTGAAAATGACGAAACATGTCAAGAATAGAAAAACTTTCTAAATTGCCATATTCTGAGCATTTTAGGGCAATAAAAATCATTCAATAACAGTTTGACTCTTGTAGTTTGGTTTCAGATTACCTAATATTTACAGTATAATATGTCCCTTTAAAGGCTTTTGTGGAAAGTTTGTCATAAATATCTTAAGGTTTTGAGAGCTTCCCCTGCTCCGGTAGACGGGAGAACAAAAAGAACAACCTAGTGCTGGCTGCTTATTCTCGATCAGAGGCTACTCTAACTGTAAATTTTGCAGTGCTTATCTCTTTTCCTACTTTGGATGTGTTGGGATTTTAAAATATTGTGCATTTGGTGAAATGAAAAGCTAAACGGATTTGTTGTTTTCTTAAGATTAGAAAAAAGTTTGCAATTTTAAAAATTATATTAAAATTACGGATTTTTAAGGTGTTGAACAATTACTTGAAATACAATTGAAGATTTTATTTTATAGTACCTTAAATATAAAAAGGAATACCTATTCCCTGAAAAAATAAATGAAAACATGCACATCCAGTACATCCAGAATAAGTACGTACAAAATAAACACAAAATCAGTTTATTAAAATCTACATTTAAAATAATTGCAACTCAGCCTCCTGCTTTTTACATATTCCCCTGTATTATTGCACATCACTGGAGTTCTATGCAGCTACCTCTGAATAAAGAGGATTGGATAATAGATGAATATCAAACCCAAAAATGATGTAGTTTCAGTAATACATACACTTGGTTAGAGGGTGCATAGTATATTAGGTTACAGAAGTGTAATGAATTAAAGAATAAATGGAGAAATTCATATTATGCACCTTGAAATGGCTGCTTCCCTTAAGCTTGTAGGGGAAATGGAAGAAAACAATGTGTTGCCCTGTTTCTTAAGAACTAATATTAGTATTTCTTTGTCCAGTGACAATTTTTTCCTTGTGCTTAGATGGTGACATGCCATAAGTGATGATCTGCTTAAAAATATTTTGTAATGTTTTATTTCATAAGAAAAATGAAGTTGATCTTAACTGCAGATCTGCTTTTCCAGATGTGATACCACTGCTTAAAATGTTCTGGAAGAAAAAGAAAATATTATAGAAGGGAAGAACTTCTCTGCTCAGTCTTTTTCTTCCTCAGAGCATATCACAGACCTGAGCACAGTCGATGTTATGAATCCACTGTGAGAACAGCGTTTCACTTTATTATGCATGTGATGGTTGACCTTCATGACAAGCAGTGTATCACATTTTGCAGGGTGGTTTTTGTTTATTTGTTTTTACTTATATATAGTTCAGCTTCCCCTTCTAATTGTAATACTGATTATGCTTCAGGTTTCATTTATGTTTTGCACACAGTCTTAGCTGTTTTCTCATAACAGTTATTTGTAATGCTGCTCCTAAGATAAATACAGTTGAAAGGGATCTCAGAGGGTCTGAGCCCCATAGAGACCAGATCCTCCTGCAGTAAATTCTTTCATTTTGTTCTCAGGATTCATGTAATTTGTTTGTTTAGTGACCCGCTACCTGTATAGATTTTAAAAAATGAGTTCTTAAGAAGAGAGCATCATCTATTGGATTTGTTTAGAAGACAGATGTATATTTTCAGAATACACAAAATACTTGTTTACATCTGGTGCTAGGGCCAGAAATTTAATTATGTTGTTCTTCAGGCCAGCACAGTTGAGATGCATGAAAAATCACTTTTCCAAATTCTTTCCTTGAGATGTTCATTTAGCAATTTTCTGTTCTTTTGCAGCAAATGGTTGTTTTCTTTTACTGTTGAGGTGCAGGAAAATTAAGTTTTGCCAAATGGTGGCATGTCACGCATGTGGCTATATAAGTAGGGGTGTGCATGCGTGCCCAGGCACACGGTGCTCCGTGGAACTCCTCATCGCAGAAATCCTGGGATCGTTACAGAGAATTCACCAGCCCCTTGCGCTGCTTGGGTGCGCCTCGGGGGTTCCTCCTTCTCCAGGACGGCAGCAGAATTCCCAGGAAGGAGGCTGCTCCGCGGCCGTGCCGCGTGCGGGGGCTCTGCCGCGAGAACGAGGTGCTGGGCAGCCCCTTGCATTAATCCTGGTCACAGGGGGACAGTTGCTATTTTTCCTAGCAAATTAACCTGTTGGTGAGCAAATGCGTTGGATCAGTAATGGTACCCACAGTCTTTTCAGACATTATGTATACAAAAGTCAGGTATACGCTCCCCAAAATGTTGACTTTTCTATATTGTTCTAACATAATTCATAGAGTAGTTTTGGCTTTACTGGCTCGTTCCTCTTCATTCAAGTTAAGCTTCCAGAAAAGATGGTACATAACATTTTTTTTTTTTTGTTGCTGCCAAGCTATTTCCTGGCACTGTGTAGCTCTTGAACGGTTTAAGAAAATTTCTTTTCAATAAAACTATTTTTGTATTAGCTTTTGTCTTTTTTGGCTGATCAAAGTGTCTGTTGGCGCTGAAAATTAAACCTTTTAGTAGAACTGTTTCACTTCAGAGTTTTCAAACCAGGTGTATCTTACCCCAGTAATGCCAGGCAGGAGCTGCTGCACAAACAAATCTTTTGCTGCACAAACATATATATCATTTTAACTGAGTTTATTGGGTGTTTTTTCTTTTCTGACCTTGGTTTCAGTACTGGAATTTAGTGGGATCCTTAAGGTATTTCCTGTAATTTGTTTATACCTATACTGGTTTCAGGAGAATTTTCAAATACATCTGATGTAGAATAAATACATAATGAGTATTAATGGCCATTACTTACATCTCGTGAGCTTTGCCAAGCTGATAGTATTACACGTGTCACTAGCTGGGTTTTAATGCTCATGTTCCTCTCTGTTATTGTGTACTTATTCATGAGAATAATTAGAGTTGTACATTTTCCTCTGGTTTTAAGTAAAAAAACTGTTAATAGGTGATAGGGGATACACACATAATCTTGAAATACCTTGATATAGCTTCAAGAAAAGAGTAAAAGCAAAAAACTAACCTTGCAGTTTAAGTCTTAGGCAGTTTCCTGCTTAGGTGCTACAGAATATGACTTACTGCTGAGAAGTTGAGCCCTGCCGCATGAGCTTTTCAGTAGTTACTGCAACTTCTCAACATAAAGAGCTACTTTGAATAGTCACAAAACTATTGAGAGGTTCCTACAGTCTTTGTGTTGTTTAGATTTCCAGCTGTTACAGTCCTTTTGTAACAAAACCCTCCAATCCACACCGAGGTGCTTGGTGTTGCGGGGCAGAGCTGCGATGTGGGAGGTTTCAATGCTGTTTTCACTGGCTTGGCTCGTGGAAAGCTGTTGCCTTCAATATTTGTTGTCAAATAAAGCTGACATTCCCTGGCACTGATAAAGTCAGTTTCCAGAGATGGATTTTTCTTTTCTTGGCATTAAATAATTCAACAACTAGTGAAATAATTACTGAATCTTAAACTAGCCAGATAATTTCTTTATTTAGTATTTTATCATTACTTTTTAATCAACTTCTGGTTTAAACTTACCTTCTATAATAATATATACATGATATATAAAATTTAAAGTAAACAATTTATCCCATAATTCAAAGCTTTATAATATCTGTTGCCCTGGATGTTTACGTGACCCTAAAAATTGATTTTCCTTTTAGCCTCCTGTTAACGTTTAATTTAATGTCTAAATAATGATTTTTCCTTTAGAAGACACAACTCATAGAGCTCATCATCACAGGTAGCATTTTGTTTGCACCGAGACAGGCCTTCTTCCATTATTTTGAGAAAAGACTAATTTTTCCTCATCCTGTTCTTATCAACAGAGAAAATGAGGTGCTTAAAGTGCAGCTTAAGAAGTACGTAGGAGCTGTGCAGATGCTCAGAAGAGAAGGTCAAACAGTGGAAGGTAAGGATGAAATGGAGCAAAAAAGAAATCCACGCACAGCTTTTCTTTTCCTACAAGCTACCGCTGAGACAGAGTTTAGTAGCCAAATGATGGAAGGTGACTCTGGGACTGGTATGAAATCTGACAGTAAAAGAATAACTAATGAATAGCCAAATCTCTGATCTAACTTATAGGAATCTGCATTGTTTCTGAATTGATTTTCTTTTTTTTAATGTATGTTTTAACTGATTTTTCTCTTTTCCAATCAGTGAGAGTTTTAGGAAGGTATTACTCTTCCATGAAGAAGCTAGCATTGAATTTTTCATTTTAAAAATGATCTTTCAATTAAGATAATATTGGGTTGTAAGAGTAATTATGTAAAGGAGATGAAACTTGGCATGTTTGCTGCGTACTGTTAGTGCTGTTTTGAAGATGCCTATTCGTAGACTCTGTGTAATACACTTTGTACTAAGACCAAACACTTGGCTTTGCAGAAGCATTTGGAATCTAATGAGCAAACTTTGCATCCCAGATTTGCAGTTAAGTGATGGGCTGGTCTCTGCAGTTCCTCTAGGGTCTGTGGGGACAGAAGTGCTGGTGGCCAGAGCCCTGGTTTTGAACCCGCTCCGTGGAGGGCCTGGGTCCTCACTGGTGACACAAGGAGGTTTGAGGGACTAGGTGGCTTTGGAGAAATTAGCACAGCCGTTTCTGGAATCCTCCATGTTGTGGTCTGATAGACGGCCTAGGAGCAGACATTAATTCTGCTGTAAGCGCAGGTCACTGCCCCAAGCTGCAACTTAAAAACTTCATCCTTGAAAAGGTTGCTGGCCAGTAAGGCGCAAGGCTGCAGGTTGCTGTTTGCTCCCTCTGTGATGTGGGATCCTGCTCGAAGTCGACTGTCGCTGTTCTCTCATAGTCACTGCTAGCAAGACCCAAATAGGGTTAATTCCTTACACTGCTTACGGATTTTAATGTGTTATGATTTATTCAGTTACCACAGGATTTCTGTGTCAGCTCAGTCTCTTTAGAAGTCTCTTTAGAATTTGTTATACTGTAACTGTTAGTGTGTAAATGTAAAATGAGTGATTACTGCCATAGACTGAAGAGTTGCATTTTCATATTGAGATATTTAATAAACGGGCATCCTAATTCCTTAACCACCAGAAGGAGTTGGGTGTATATCATTTTTCAAAGCTCCTTAGACACAGTAAATCTAAACCATTTTTACCTCAGGAATTGTTTGCTAGTTTGTCCAAATAGACTTTTGAATAACCTGAATAACCTTCCCAAGGTTTGACAAAACTTATTTGGATTTTTTTCTGAAATGCATTAATTAGATGTAACCCACTTTTTTTTTTCCTCCCTCTCTCTCTTTTTTTTTTTTTAAGCTAAAGGTTGTATTTTTCTCCCAGCCCTTGTTCAGAGGCGCCTCTCTTGAGGATGTATTTCAACCCATCAAATGTCTGATTGCAGCTACTGGAGTAAACATAGAGATAAATCCTATTTTTTAGTAGTAAGCAAATATTAAAAACACTATTAATAACTCTTGATTAATTAATTAAAATGTTCACAGGAGGGTTATAGGGAAATTTAAAAGAACTTGAAGTAATGAGAGATGCTCTTGGGGAACGTTATTCTTCTCTCCTTTAGCAAGCGTTGTTCGGAGTCTGAGTTCCGAGCAAGTCTCTTCACTACGAGTCCTACAAAAATCAGGTTAAAAATCAAAGGTGGTTTCTGAGGATGGCAGACCTTGGCAGCCTAGTTAGGAAGTTGTTATATTTGCTCCCTTTTAAAGTTCCCCAAAAGAAGGAAGTAATTAAAATGCTGGGACCCTCTTGTCCTTCATAAGAGGAACATGCAAAAATGTTTGTACAGGTAAAATGAATGCCACGTGCTCTCTAAGGGCCTTGCACTATGTAACCCATTTTCTGACATTGCTTGTGTAGGTGTTTTCATTGCGGGTTCATTCTTGGATAGAAAAATTGGTCACAAGATGCTAAAAAAAAATCTATTAATGATAAAAAAAAATGGATATGAATGATTTATGAATATTTCTCATTTTCTATGGTCTTGATTTATTTAAAAGGAATATTATCTTTGAGCACAGTGTTTGATTTATTTATTTCTTCCCTTCATGAACTCAGATGTGGCTGTTAAATCTGCCTATTAAAACTCTGATTAATCTATATTGGCTTTTCAAAATACTGGCAGCAGGAATATACCTAAAATGCCCGTGGAACTGAAGATATCTCTTGTTTCCCCTCCCCCAGGTGAAACTGAGCATGGTGCTTTTGTAGAAAAACATACCCTGCTCACAGAAGTAGGATATTCTCCATGGTTTAATGCCTTTGGTTTTCTTTTCTTCATGTTTTTTGAACAGTGTGAGCACAGCAGCACTTCAAGACTTGACGACAAACCTGAGTTACTTCCAGCACAAATAAATGACATCTGGAAAAATGGAAATATTTTTGCTGCTAGCTATTTTCTTTCTCAAGTTCCATGTGATGAACCAAAATACTTAGGAAGTGATAACTTGTTTTATCAAGTGATAACTCTGTAAAGCAATATTTTAAATTAAAATCGGTAGTGATCATCTGAAGTTCAGAAGGGCACAGAGTGAATTGGCTGCTAATATGAGCTGGGAGTTGCAGGCACACAGCAGCACACAAGTAATATTGTGCTTGCAAGGAAACAGGAAGAGCTGGCATTTGAAATCACAGTCCGAAGAAATAATAAAATTAATCTTGAGGTTTTCAGTACCATCTGTTACATTTCTTCCATATGGCAAAAACTGTTTCAACTAGCAGACTTTTATTTTCATATGGGACCTTTGCTAAGTCTCATTATGCTGTGTTAATAGTGGAAGCATTTTAGAAACAAAAAATCTCTTGAAAATGATGCGTCTTTATTGTTATAGCGAGTTATTGTTGTTCTCCAGAAATTCTCCTCGTATCCTGCATTGGGATTATGAGATTTCTAGTAGATGGACTGCTAAAATGGTCTTTGGTTTTTGGCAGATGCAATTCTGTCCCTGCATTGAAAGCAAATTCTTCCTTTTACGTTGGCATCAGAAATAGGACTAGAAAATACTTGTGTTACTCTTAAGAGCTGAACGTGCTGTTGAAACACCTAGACCAGGAAAGGCCCTTTAATGAGCGGGGTCCAACCAAGGGCCGAACTGGAGTGTGGAGCAAAGAGCTGCCGGAATCTGACCCAAAGATGCAGATAAGTTAGACCTGCAGTGGGGGAAAAAGAAAAGAAGAATTTTATATGATAACCTTTTCATCAATTTCTGTTGATACTTAAATTTTGGGTTGTATTTGGTAATTTCATAAAGTGAAGCCACTTGATAGTTATTTTAAGGATTACTCCATTCCTGCATAGTTTTACCAGCTCAGTGTGTCAACACTGATTTTTTTTCCCCACTGTTTTTATGTAAAAAATTAATGGCATATTTCTTATTCGAAGCATGCCATAAACACTAAATAATAAAATTCATTAAGTTGTATCTATTATGTACTCGGAGCAGAGCTCGTTTATTGGTAGCACTCCTTTTCCTCTCGATGGCAGAGCTGTTGCAGGATGATTAACAGTGAAACTTAACGAAGCTCCTGCTGCACCAGGAGCATCTGGATACCTGGCATAACTGGCCGCCAGCCATTTCTCCGGTCAGTTTTAGGGTTTACGGAATGGAAATGTTGATTATTCTCCAGTCGTCCTGTCTCCTTGGAGCCCGTGTTCCTTTTTACATGCGGGTGATGGGGTAGAGGGAAGTGTCATCTTCATTTGTAGGAAACTTCTGTTGCTTTCTAATGGAGACAGCTGTCTCTGCAGTGCTTTTTCATATTGGGGTGTGAATTAACATAAAAATACTTTAATGAAAAAAATTATGTGTGTGTGTGGACACAATCCCCAACTTGAGCGCTTCCCTATGCTCTTTCTCCATCAGACATCCCATAGGATGTGGATCAAGATGTTAAAAATCGATGAATGCATTTGTTAAGCTGCTCTTTCATTAGGGCGTATTTACTTTATATCTTCTAATTTGTTTCTCCAGAACAAATGGATTTTCTGTCCGTGAGTTGAACTTGGGTTTGTGTAATCTGAGGAAGAAGAGGCTTGAATAGGCTTTACAGCCACTGTAAGAGGTGGACGGAAAGAGAGCAAACTGTTTCTCATTTACTGTGGATCAGAAAAGTAGTCGTAGGGTTTCGTGGCACATGGAGGAAGTTTGATTAGCTGCTAGGAAAGCCTTTCTGGGAAGAAAACTAAAACTTAGGTTGTGCAGGAAAGCATGAAATCTGCATGACTGGCTGTTTCCAGGAATCAGCTGGATGATGAATTGTCAGGAATGAAGTAATACGGTTGATTCTGTTATGCAAAGATGCAGAATGTTAGGGGATGTCTGCAGTGTGCATTCTCAACCCTATTTTGTGTAGTTTACGTGCAAGTGCTGTGAAATACTGGTTTCAAGAAATAGAAAAGGGACTCGAGAGAAGCACAGATTCAGTTTTTCAAAGGCTTTGGCTGGCAATTCCAGTCACTGCTTGTGTGTATTTGGGAACTGCAGTCATAAGGGAGCCAAATGCTTTTAGCTTGTGTATGTATGTTTTCTTTAAGATGAGGGAAAAAAGAAGTCTAAATAGTGTTTGTAAGAAAGCTCCCTATAGTATTTGTATTTTAATACTTGTAAAAAGCAATTTTACATATTAATATAAATAGAATATGATATTACATCCCGTTTTGAAACGTTAACTAGTTCTTTTAGAGCTATTGCTTCTAAACAGGCTGTTTTTAATGTTTATGTAATATAACATTTTAATTGTATATATTTCTTTGTTTTAGTTCTACCAAATATTTGGAGCACTGATGCCGAATTTACTATTCCAGAGCAGAAGCAAGTAGAAAACAACGAGGAACTAGCCAACTCCTATGAAAGAAAATTGATTGAGGTAAGGCTCGTACTGGCCAGATTTTAGGGACTCATAATGGTAGCACAACACTTGAGGCTGAAAATGATTTCTCTGCTGTGGTGTAATTCTGACTTCTCCCTCAGTTCAAAATAAAAGTCTGTTGTTTCCCTTAGAAATAAAAAAAGGAAAGACTTGGTTTTCATGCTCGTGTGGTTAAAAATTTGCTCTTTCATCTTGGGATTATTGTATATATTAAAATAAATTAACGTATTACAATAGTTTTCTCAACAATGAAACAATAGTTTTCTTATGTTTATACTTTCATAGGAAGTGGACTTGTCTCTAAATATTACGTGTAATTATTAAGAAAAAGGGCCCATACTTGTGTAATTATCTTTCAGGTGAATAGCTCCTTTAATGATTTTGATCTAACTTGTTTTATTGCGTTAAGACATAACTTTCATGAATGTACAGCTATAGACCAGTTGCTTAAGGGCTTAATTGAGACTTTTGTGAGCATCAGACAAAAGGCTTCAGGTGTTGTATATGTTACTGGTAATATGTTATATGGTAGTGTTGCTTTTTTTGGCACTTGAGCTTTTAAAATTTCCTGAGGTCCTGCTGAAATCTGCAGCTTTCCTACTGTTTTCTGATTGTGCCATGGTGGGTTTCATTTTTGTATTGCTTTATTATGCAAAGAAAAAAAAAAAGAGAAAGATTAAAGATTCATTTTAAATTTAAATACAAATGATTTCCTGGACAAATGTAATGAAATTTAATATCTAATACCCATATCTTCTATTAAATATTAAATGAACATTTTTATAAAAAATAAAGCAACCCTGTCTTTCCCTTGCCCAAATACTCTGAAATTGCGTATTCGTATTAACAGACTTACCTAAAGATGACTAAAAATGCAGGTCATGCATCAAAGATTAATAGGAGGTCATCCAAAACATTTGGATTTCCCTATCTCCTTCCCATAGGACTCTGTCAAACTAATTCTTTCCCTACTGCATTCCTTTGGCTGGAGCCTTCCGGCACTTTCTCTTCTGTATCTATCAAAAGCGTATCTTAATTAAGAACAGAGATTACATTTATTGCATTTTAAGAGCCTCCTCCTTAATTCTCCCAAGCTTTCCCTCGCCGTTCTGATTTGTTGCTAACGCTTCCGAGTTTTGTGGGAGAAGGATTAGTGGTAGCCCCGGTATGACAGCTCTGGCTTTAACTTGCTGAAAACTTCATCTCACCCAGGAGTTGTGCTGCAGTCTCATCCCTGGTCTGTAACAATACGCTCCTACTCTCAAAATTAGCTGTAACCTCTGCAATCATCCGGGTGTATTTATCAAGAATCGTCATCCTTTCTTCTCTCCGCATGTGAAAGATGCAAAGTGAAGTCTTATTTTCTCAGGTTAGACTGCATTATTTTTGAAATGGGGGAATAGGAAAGACGCCGCTTTTGAGTGCTGCTCTGAAAGCTCCATTAAGTACAATTGGGTCTGGAAATTGTTCATGTTCAAGCAGTTTTAGTGGCTGCTACGTTAGGCCTCGCAGTCTTTCTCAACTGACGACAAAAATCCTTTTGAAAAATTCTTGGTAGCCAACGGGAATACTGAAATCCCCTCAAGGACATTGGTAGCTGCTAAGGAGGTAGAGGAAAGGTTAAAGCTATTACTTAGGGATTTATTTTATTTTTTATTATTTTTATTTTTTTGCTTTCCTTTCAGTTGGAAAGGATTTTGTTCATTTCATGTTTAAGAAGTTCTGAGTTTCTTATTGCATTTATATTAAAGTTTTTATTTAGTATAAGCGCTCTCATTAACTACAATCTGTGAACCAGTAGATTTAGTAAGGATAAGCAAAAATGCAACTAAAAATTCTGGAGACACGAAGAAACTTATAAAATATTTTGTTGCATTTAATGCTTAGAAGAGTGTTAGGCATTTTTGTAAGAAACCTTCATAAATTATTTCTGATGCCAAATTTTGTTAGAAATGGTAGCTAATCATACATCTCGTGTTCATAATTTCTTTTAAGCTTCAGGTTTGTAGCGTGTGCGATTTTCAGAGTTCCTTGGGTACCCCTAGCAACTCATATATCTAATGCAGTTTTGTATTAGAAGAATAAGACCGTTAGAGAGATCTGTATAGTTCTGAAGCTGCGAATAATGAAATGCATTTAAAATTTAAGATGTTTAATAAAGTTTCACATAGCAACGGCTCTGAATTTGCTGCATGTTTTCTGCATGTAGGCCAGAAAAGGCCCTGCTGGCATCGTGGTTTTGTGCAGGGTTTCGGTAGGGACTGTGCTGGGCACAGCAGGAGACGAGCGCTCCGCAGCCGGCACTGCAGCCAGCCCAAAGTGAGCAATTCCCAAAGCCTTGCTCGCTTGTTCGACCCCAGATCGCCAAGGATTTAAAATGAAGCAAAATGAGCAAAAAATGGGACAGTTGCGACCGCTGTTTGTGCAGCCACCCGGACCTAGGGCTCAGTTATCTGTGAGATTCTGCTCTTAGTGCTTCTTTACTCTGATAATGAGCTAGTAAACGTATCTCATTAGAGATGAGGGTTTTGGCTTTCCTTGCACTTTCAGGCTTTAACAGTTCCATATTCTGTTGTTTATCGTTAGGCTTTAGCTTGCGCTACACCGAAATTAAGTTGCAAGTTCTGCTCCCGATGTGCTAAATTGTATTATGAGAGCTCTGTTAAAGGCTCAATAAATACGGTTTTGTTTTCTGTTTCCTGGCATAGATTACTCCTACTGGGCGAGGGAATGAGAAAATTAGGACCTCTGCTGTAATACTTTTTTCTTTTAATATCGAAGCTCTTATCGCAATATGTTAATCCTTCATCTCCAGGCAGAAATTTATATTGTAAAGGAATGGAGAGGCAAACTGAAATGAGCTTAAAAAGGCTGAAGCTCTCCAAGGGCTGCGTCTGAAGCAGTTTTTCTCACGTGTTTGTGAGATCTGACGACTGTCGGGAAGGTGAGGGGTAACGTTGCTGAATTCCTAGTGAACTGTGCAGCTCTTCGGAAAAGCTGGATTGTTTCAAACGCTGGAAAAAATATCCATGAAATATAATTTTAGGTATTAAAACCAAACTTTGGCCATCTGCAGAGTGTAAGTTTGTCGATTGTGATGACTTTTGTACTTGCAGGGCAAGCACTTATTTGGCTGATTGTATCCTGAGGTCTCAAACATGCTACTGTGTGTGTGTGTGTATATATATTTTTCCCCTTCAAGGTGCAAATTGGGCTGAATTTTCATTTTAACTTGCTCAATTTCATTTAAAATTGCTCAAATGGCTAAACTATATTAAGCTTCTCTGAACAAGCAATTACACAAAATGAATAAACGAGGGAGTGTCCCACTGCAATGGAATAGGTCATCTTTTAGGGAAATTTTAATTATTTCACCCTTCTTGTTAGTAAAAGGCAAGTTTGTAAGATGGCTTTCCACTGGCTTTAAGAAGCTGGAGTTGCACTGTAAGATAATTTTATTCCGATTTTTAAAATGTATTTATTTAAAGAATTTTACTTAAAGAATTTTTCTGTAATTCTCCATCATGTAATTAAAGTTTCAAAGATGGGAGAAATTCTAAATGTGAGAATAGCACATGCGTTCCTGATGAAACACACAGGTTGTGTTGGTTTCTGTATTACAAAGCCTTTGTGATTCCTTCTCTAAGCAGATTTCTCCTAGCTCAGTAAAAACTTGACTGCATCAAGCCAGGAGCTTTGGAAAACTCTCAGTTTGGTAGGATGTATCACTACCAGTTTCTTTAGAATTTGTGTTTAGGAAACAGAAATACGGGGAATTTTGATGATGTGGCCAGTTTGTTAGGTCTGCCTAACGTGCTACTTTGCATGTGATGACGGTGACGAGGCTTTGCTCGTGCTGCAGGAGCAGAGGTACCTGCTTCAAAACCTGCAGCTCCTCTGCCTACAGGTCACTGGATTTGTACAAAAGTGAAGTACTAATGCGACAGCACCCAAAGTGAGTTGACAAGAGCTGATTTTTATGCAGCTTCTGAAGTAGCAGCTGGAAGTCTCCAAATGAGCTGTGTAATGTCTCGGGGACAGGCTCGTCACTGGTGACGGGATGAGCTGTCCTCCTCTCGGAGGCGAAGGGGAGGTTCACCGGGGCTGGATCCAGCTGCTGCTGGGCTCCCTGGCTGGGATTCTGGCTCTTCTTTGCAAACTAACTTGGTTCCGAGTCACTGCTGCCTGTATTCAGGTTACAGTAAATAACACTGATGAGGATTCAACTCTCTGCAAGTTCTTTTGAGGGGGAAAAAAAAAAAAAAAGTGAATCGTGGCATTTCCTGCGCACCGTGGCTGTTTCTGATCTTACCCACTGTATTTTAACTGTTACAGGTTAATGCTACAGAAGCAAACGTTCCAGGGAATGGTTGTGTCTTTTGTTATATTGAATCACTTGGAAACACGTGGACAGAGCTGCTTAGGTGAAACACACACTGTGTTTTGAGGTCACAAGGGTCTTCGGCGATAGCAGCTTAAACAGCCCTTGGCTTCTTGTATCGTGTTTGGTTGAAGGGGAAAGGACAGGTAGTGCTTGGGGAGCAGGCAGCCCTGCTAGCAAGGGGCAGGCACCAGGGTTTGTTATCTGCGGAAGAGTAGCCATGGACTGGCATGAATTTAAACAGCGCTCTGTTTCCTACCGTGGTTTATTGTGCAGGAGGGAAACCCAGGACCCTGGAGAGGTGGGCAGTGCTGCGGGTTGGGTTTTCTGGTGCGTCCAAATGTGTTGTCTACAGCAAGGGGGAATGTGGGGAGCTGGAGCAATGCCCCGTTGTCGCTGTGCAGGCCCTACTGCCACATCAGGTGAGCAGGGCACACGGGTTTAGTGTGGAGTGCGCGAGGAACCGAACGCTGGAACATAGATTACAACCTGGTACCAGCGCCGGCCTTGTGGGTGGCTCTGCGCAACTTTTGGGAGGAATTTAGTGCCCCATCAGCTGTAAGGCCTGCTGGGCAACATTCATCCTTCAGCTTTTTTTGAATTTCGGCACAACAGAGTGATTTAAACTGGCTGATCTGCTGTGCAATGTAATATTGCCCTCTGATTTTAGTCCCTGATTTCAGAATGCAATAAAGTGTAGTTGCAAGGCTCGTCATGACGGTGGGAGGTGGAACATCTACGTGCAGTGGTCTCCTGATAGTAGCTCTGCTGTGTGAGTTTATTCTTATGTATCCTGGTTGCTTAATTTTAAGCCACAAGCTTTTGAATAGTCTTTTGGTACATTAGCTGAAACTGTATGTTGAGAAGAAAGCTGCTGTTAATTTTCTTCTTGTTGGTTCTGATGAACAGCCTAGTGCTTCCCTAATGTACCTTTCCTTAAAATAAAATCAAATAAGTGGATCTTCCAGTCTGTCTTGGATCAGATTGCTTGCAGTTAGATATGGCAACAACACTAAAGATGAGTGGAGCAGCAGAGAGGAAAGCAGGGACTAACCATTTTATGGTCACATTAACAGAGTTGTCTTGAATTATTAAGCAGAGAATTCTGCGTGGGTGATAGTGCGGTTGAGAGCCAAGTGGAAACGATCCCGTGAATGTCGGCTGCAATCTTTATGGCAGAGTTATCCCCAGGCTGGAACTGGAAGATAAGTTTTGTTTTAATTGCTTGATGCTGGCCAAGAACACCGGTGGAACAGCTAACTGCTGCCCAAGCATCGCGCCTGCGGGGCCGAGCGGTGGCATCGGCCCTCGCCAGTGCGACGCCTCGAGTAACCTCCCCCGGAGGGGCGAAGGAACAGGCAAATGTAACTGCAAATTCAAGTAGTGCAGAAGATTGCTGCAGCCTTAGGAAAACTTTGGCAGTGCCAAAGGGAGAAGATAATTTTGAGTAGATACCAGTTGGCTTGGCATCAGCAGGAGGCATTTGGAGTGCTGATGTTCCTTGTAGAAAAAATGAATTGTACCATTGCAGCCAGCAGGATGCTCGCGCTCTTTTAGTGACGATTGGTTTTATTGCTATTGGGGAAAATGGAGGGGAATTTCTGTTTTGAAAAGGGGCATCTTTTTGTGGAGAAAATACAACCTTGCTTCTGCTGAGAGCAAAGGGAAGCAGCTTCTGCACAGGGATATTAGGGAAATGAGTTGCTTTGGATTTCGAACCGGATAAGTTTCTGTTTTTATGATGATTTTAAGGGGGAATACCTGACAAACAGCCCTAAATTCAAATAAGCTTATGCAAAAAAAAAAAAAAAAAAAAAAAAAAAAAAAAAAAAAAAAAAAAAAAAGCTTGTAACTGCAAATTATTGTCATTTAAAAACCTTTTTAAAAAGCCTTAACTCATTAGCAGTTTTCTGCTGGGCGTTCTCCAAGGTGTGCTTCTTTCCCAGCTTGTGCCCTGGCTGCGCTGCTCATCTCCATCATGATGGAGAGCAGGTCTAGGGGCACTGGTGGCGAAAAGTCCTCCAAATAGTTCGTGAATGAGTCTCACTTCTCCCCAGTAAAGATTTGGGCGCTTTAAACATGGTTCTTGATGTGACCAGGATCAAATCTTGCATAGCGTGTGTAATATCTCAAGCTGGCATAAATAATGCCTATTATATCCAGTTTTCACAATTAAGATTCAAAATTACTATGCTGAAGAAGTCAGTAAAAACCCACAAAAATATAAAAAGTCTGGTTGGAAATCACTGAGTTGAGTGCGCCTGGTTTTTAATTTGTGGGCACAGCTTTAAAGAAATAAGACAAACAAAACCCGGCTCTCAAAATTCTTTCTTTAACTCTCAGAAGTTTAAGTTTTATTGCCAAAGGAAAAAGGACTCCATGGAACTATATAGTACCCAGCTGTACACGTGAAGAAATCCAATTAAAAATAATTGTTAAAACCAATATGATTCTAAAATGGTTTTTCCCATGAAACACAACTTATGCACTGATATGAGTAAAAAAGAAAAATTGACCAAATTATTCTTAAAGGAGAAATATAGCTGGTAAAGGGAGGACAGAGCAATCTAAATTACGTTGTTGTTCAGAAGTGCATCTCATTGCTGTTTAGTTCCCCGTGCTTTTAACACCTTTTTTCCTCACACAGGTATTCAAGGAGCTTAATTACCAGTGGAAATAACATTCCCAAGCAACATAGCTAGCAGTTCGTCCTTGCAAAGAGATATATAACAAGTAATTCAGCACTCTGATTTGATGGGTATCTCTTGATTACGATTTCATTTTGCTGGGGATTGTATCTATTTTTGTGCTCCTTGCGCTGTTTTGAGAGCTGTTGAATTTGTTTCAATCCAGTCTGCAAGCAGAAGAGTTATTTCGTGGGCATCCCTTTTAGAGAGAGAGAGAGAGAGAAAGAAGCCAAAGATTGTGCAGGATATTTTGTGTCTAGCTCTTCTGCTAGGGACTGAAACATAAGACATGCTTCCAGCCACGCAAACTGCTCGGGTTTGCAGCCGTTTGTAAATGTGGCCACAGTGTGGCCTGTTAAAGGGTATTTTTGCTGTGGGCGTTTGCAGCAGGGAGGCTCAGGTGTCCTCGGCACCCACAGGAGGTCCCGGCCAGGCTGCTCATAACGCAGACGTTGCTGGGGGTTTACGTGGGATCTGTGTTCACAGGATAAGTTGACGCGTTGCTAACAAGTGCTGAGAGATAAATAACCTTTTTCTTCCAGGCTGTTGTTGAATTAATAGTGTTTGAATGCATAATATTATTAAATATTAGGGTGGAAGTTGTGATGTTCTCACTTTTATCAGGAGGAACCAGAAAATAATCTAATTATTAAATCAAGTTAGCCTTGGAAGTTAATTTTTCTAATGGGATTAAGCACAACATACATGCTTGACAAAGGAAGAAATAAAAGCACTAAAATGAAACTGCAGTAGTACACTAAATAGCAAAACATTTGTGAATATTTTCACAAAGTTCCTTATTGCCACGTGAAGCCTTTGCTCTTTGGACGTGAGCAGGAGCAGAATGCCTGGCTGTCAGACAGGTGGGCTCTTTATACCGTGAGACATAACACAAAATGTCAATGTTAATCTAAAACCCTTTGTACAATCAGGCAAGAGAATAAATGTTTGGGGTGGAATAATCACTCTATGTAAGCTTTGGATTTTTATACTTTCTGATGGGCCCTTCAAAGGAAGATAGTGCTTAGTGCACTTACTTACCCTCATCTTTTGCTTGTAACTGGCCCCACATTTCAATTTGTAAATTAAAGGGTGAATCTGGGTGTCAGCGTGGGCACCTCCGTCGGGTCCTACCCAGATGCGTCCTCTCTGGGCCTGGCTCTTTATGCCTGTCCAGGTGGATTTGAGGAATTCCCTCCAAAAGAAAAGGAAATTTGAAAAGAATGATTCAACTTCACTTATCTATTTTTGTGTATCAGCGATATAAACTCCTGACTTGTCAAAGGGGAACTGCTTGCTTTTTTTTTTTTTTTTTTTTCCCCTCCCTGTTTCCTTTGGTTAAGTGAAGGGCGCAGATCATCAGAGCAAAGCTGGTCATTCCTGTTCACCAGCACTAAATCAAACAAAATGAATTTGGCAACTTTGGGGGGAAGTTTTGTTGGGAAGGAGGGAGAAGGAAGAGTTGGGGGTTGAAGAAAAGGGCAGTGTGAAACGCAGTGAAAAGGGTTCTAGGTGGAAAACCTTGGGAAAACTGGAGGAGCTGGGGCAGCTGTCGGGTCCCTCTGCCCCAGGGGACACGGGGCCCTGTCCCTGCCGCCGGCACCTCCGCTCTCCTCCCCACTTCGGACACTGCCTCCAGAGGCCTCCCGAGAGCCCCCGTAACCTGAGGAAAACGAGACTGGGATTCCCTCTCCAGATCCACATTCAAGGAACGGATCCAAGTTCTTGCTCTAACAGTCTAATGTTCAGTCCAAACAAATGCATTAACAGGCTGCTGTTGTTAGAAGTTCCATGGTGGTTTTATGGTGTTGGGTCTGTGTTTGGTGTTAGGTTAGAGGATATTTACCTGTGCTTTGACTTTGTTTTTCAGGTGGCCGAAATGCATGGGGAGCTGATTGAATTCAATGAGAGGCTGCACCGTGCTCTGATGGCTAAAGAAGCCCTCGTATCCCAGATGAGACAAGAACTGATTGATCTGAGAGGACCAGTAAGTATTTTAAGAGATCTCATTTGTGTATTTCCCTGTTGAATACAAGTTTTTTTCACTTAGGAAATGTTATAGATATATACACTAGGTTATAGGAAGTAATAGCTAAGAATGAGCTATTAGTTGGTTTAGAAGACACTGATTATTGAACATAGATTTGTTTTCCCTCAGCTATTGCTTTCCCCATTGGTTTAAAAGAAGTTGGGTTGAAATGTGAAGGTGAACAGGGAAGAAACAAGAGGAGTCCTGAGTACTTGTGTGCTAGAGGTGGAGGGTTTTGAAAGCTGCATCGTGTGGTTCTGCTTGCGCTGGACGCATTCATGCTTGTTTTAGCAGAACGCTCACGTAAAGGGGCTCAGAGCCCTCTGTAAGGGAAGTGGATTTGATTTATTGTTTTTGCACTTCCCTGAGCAAACAATCACACTATTGTGCTAAAAGTGACAAATACTAAATCACACGGCTCTGCTGCGCTCAGAGGTTATAAGCTTTATGTCCTTATTCAGAGATTTTGTTTTTTTATCATGCATTCACACACGCTAATGCAGCAATTAGGCATTTATAAACTGGTAAAATTAGGTATTGAACTATTTTTTTTCCAGTAGGACAAAATAGTTTAATTCAAAGCCTCTTATAAAACGTATTCAGACTTCTCCACACGGTTCTACCTGGAGCTATTTGAATTATGGATAACTGGCTTCTGGACTGCGCGGGTTTGACGTCCCTGTGGTTTGGGGCAAGTCATGTGTTCTCTTTATTTCAAGTATTGCTGATTCTTACAATTAAAATATCATTTAATGGTATTTTACATTGGGGGTGGTAATTGATTGATATTATGTAGTTTGAATTATCTTCATGAACAATGAAGATTGATTCATGAACAAAACTAAGGATTTTCCTGATGGAATATTTATAGAAATTCTTTTTTTTTTTTTTTTTTCTTGGAGGAAAAAGAGAACAAGAAAGATAGGTGTATGTGATCAATAAGGCTCTATAATTAATGCACATCATTGTTCAGTTCTGTTTTTTTTTCCCTCACTGTAATTCCATGCCAGCATGTTGTGCATTCCTTCAACTGATTGAGCTAACCTCACTATCACAGTAACATAAAACAAGGTCTAACAACATCTGTCCATAGTCCTACTCTTTTTCAATCCTGAGATGTGTTAGGAAAAATATCAGTATAGTATGTCCCAGATAATGATAAATAAAAAGAAGGAGAGCTGGAGAATAAAGATGTATTTATTTGATTTTTCCTTAATAAAAGGAGAAATGCAGTATCAGCAGAGGAGCCAGCTGTGGCTCGGTTGTTTGCAGTGTTGGCGTTTTAAATACAGGTGGGGACATTCCTTGTAAAGTTCTCGCGATACCTTTATCCCAACTGCATGAACAGGAGAAATGGAAACAGTGGGAGTGAAGGAACAGACAAATCCAAGGCTCGTTTCTGAAACGCTCTGCTCAAATACTGAACGTTCTGGAGTTAGAATTAATTTCAGATTTTGAGTGCATTTCTTTTTAATGCTTTACTGGATCCTTGCCTTTTGCAGTTGGCTTTACTTCAGCTGCTGCTGTCTCTAGGGTTTTCTTTTTATTCCCCTCCCATCATAGTTTTTTTTTTTTTCCTAATATTTTCCCTCTTCACTTATTTTTCCCCTTTTATTGATTTTTTTTTTTTTTTTTTTTTTCCTGACCTTATGTAAGGCAGCTGTCACAGAACATGCAGTTTTGCTTTGTTTAGCTATGGACAAGGTGGTATTTTTGGGGGGCTGTATTTTTCCTTAGGTTTAAATGGTAACACTAGGGGATCTTTGGAGATTTTCAAGATAATTTGCTTAATTGAGTACAGTGAGCAATGCCCCATACAGCTGCGGTGTGCCGGTGCTGCTGCTGTGCAGGAAGATGCCTTCAGACACCCAGGTTTGGCTGAGGTTTTATTAGGTTTCTCCCTTGAGCTACCAGCACTTGTCTTGAGGAAAGCGCTGGAGTAGCTGTAGTAATTGTGCTGCTTATTGTAAAGCTGCGTTTTGTATGTTGTTTTCTTGTCGCATGAGAGACTGAGGATGCCCTGAGGTTGTAAATGTTTATGAATAATCCGCTTAAATCAAACACAGACCAACTGAAAACATCTTCTGAACACATGCACATGGGGAAAAGGATGAAAGAATCGTGGGTACCAATACACAGTGAACCAGTGCTCTGTTGTGCACCTGGTCTTTTAAATGAGAGTTTCAGCTTTCAACCCTTCTCAATTTGCAAGAACTTGAAAATAAAACTTAATTTCCTCCATTTCTTTAGCCAAGCAAGACTTATTAGTGCAGGCTAAAGAAATGGAGAACTTTGTCTATCTGTGGAAACTTTGTTCCTATATAAATCCCGGCTCTATTCCACTCTGAATTGTCTGTAGTTTTTATCCCTTGGTCTCAAAAATGATACAGGAAAATTGCAGCAGGTTCCTGGAAGAGGAGGGGAGAGAGCCATGAAAGGGTGGGCAGCGGATGGAGATTAGCTCTTGCTAGTGTCCCCCACTCACAAGTAGATTCAAACCAAACTACAGGTAATTTTTCACGCTGCTTCTACAGCCATAGGGCTGTGTACCTCTTTTGACCAAACATTTGGAAAGTACTTGGGGAAAAAAAAAGTCCATGAAGGGGGATGCCAAATGTATAAAAAGGCGAGGCCTAGGGCAGGCTGGCTTGGGGAAAAGGCAGGACAACCCGGTGGAATGTTTGGTGCAAAACATGGTGCAAACCAGAGCTCTCTGCTTGTTTAGGTGTTTCTTTTGGAGAGCGAACAGGCAAAATTAGCTTAACTCTTGCAGTAGAAAGTTACATATTTTAGCATATTTTAGATAACTAGTTTTCGAGAGGCATTTCTTTTTGCCTTTTAAAATTACATGCTTTTACCAATCCCAGTTGTTTCTTTACAAAGCTATAGAAAATTCTTACTCTGAGAACTCACGGGGATCATATGCTCATGCTATTTTTTACAATCTTTTATTTTTCCTTAATTGTTTTCAAGTAATAGGTTTTTTCAGTTCAGCATTTAAAGACCTGAGTGTTGAATTGTAATTTCCTTATAACACTATGGTTTCTTAAGAGAAAGCAAAATAACCAGCGTGTGGAAATTGTTTCTGTTTTGTCGATATAGGTCCCCGGAGATTTGAGTCAAACATCTGAAGATCAGAGTTTGTCAGATTTTGAAATGTAAGTTATTTAAAATGCACATTTTTGTCTCCGTGCTGTCTTTATGGGAATGAAGGACAAGCAAACAGATTAAATAGAAAAAACCTGATTATGTTATTTCCACTAACCAAATTATCAATTGTAGTGTTTCATGGTTGGAAAGTACAGAGCACTCCACACCTCAAATGCTGGTTTAGTTTTTGAGTAATGTTGAACCCAATGAGTTTAAATTCAAGAAGATTCTCCTATGAGTGCTATTTTTTTCCTTAAGCTCAATTCTTTCAATGCAGTCATTTTTGGTAGCTATGGTACCTGGTAGTAATCAAATAGAAAACAATATCGTTCTAATGACAGGACTGAAAAGTCATTTGTTGTTGCTTTGAATTTGGAAGAAAGTGCATGCTATTAATAACTTGATGGTCTCTGATGGCCATAATTTGAATGTATGGGAATGTGTTATCCATAGTCCTGGAAAAGAAATCTGTTACGGGTTACCGAGTGTGCAGGAGCACATTTTGGTGAAGAAGCCCCCAACCTCTTTGCTGGAGTGTGGGAGAGCTGGGAGGGCAGTAGCGTGTGAGCTTTGTTGATCCCTTCGATCACTCTCAGAAAGCCGGAGGTGGTTCCTTTATAATTTTTATATATAAACATGATTCCCTATATTAAACTTCTCTCTCTGCTGCTCAGTTCACTGAAATGAGTCAGTTTTTCTGTTTCCTTTTATAATGAGGTATAGTCAAATACAAACCACAGAAGAGTGAAGGAAATCATTTCATTGCTTTTTTCAGCTATGTTAGCTTAAGAGAAGAATTCTAGGGATAGCAACTCTAAAAGGTTCAGGCAGCAGTACGATTTTTCTGATACTCCATTTGAAATGTTCCCTTGCTTTGTTGATCACTTTGATCATTATCAAACTCACGGAAGGTTGTTGCTTTTTAATTCTGTATCAACGTGATTCCCTATTTCAAGCTTTTCTCTTCCCTGCTCAGATCAAATCGTGCTCTTATTAATGTCTGGATTCCTTCGGTCTTTCTGCGTGGAAAAGCTGCTAATGCATTCCATGTTTATCAGGTAAGTAAGACTTTTTAACAGAGATAATGTAGATAAGGCTGACTGAAATGCAACATTTGAATATTTGAAATATCTTAATCACTTTCTAAAAAGACTGCACTAATAAATAGCAGCATTTATATTCATCCTTTGGGTAGTGTAAATGATAACAGTTGCCTGTTTTGAGAGTTGTTCCGTAATAGATGAATAAAAGCACGTTAAAAGAAGATTGCAGAGGACAGACAGCAGGGCTGTTTGGCAGTGATCAGTAGTGCCTTCTTGCATGTGCTTGCAAATGTTCTGGCTCATTTAGGGGACATCAGTGAGCAGAAATGCTACCTATTTTCTTATGTATAGACAGACGTGACCTCACCTTAGTGGCTCACTCAAACGTTTTGCTGAGCGCAGCAGCCCTCCCCGCGTGTCATGGGTCAGGTTCACAGTGGGCTCTGCTCCTGCCAGCCCTGAGTGAGGGTTTGTGCTCTCACCCACTTGAAGCACCGCAGCCCCGTCCTGTTCCTCGAGATGAGGATCCTCTGTTCCGAGCAAACAGACCCTCTGTACACAGACAGACTTGAAATAACTCTTCAGTGTGCTCTCCCACTACGTCTGTATTTATTTATGAATTGTTTCTGCTGCGAAAAAATTCCTCTTTCCTGTTTTAGCCTTTTCTTCAGCGCTACACAAAACGTCTGAAGCTCGTCAACATTCCCGTTCCGTTGGAACAAGGATTTCTGGAGAATTTTGAATCATTTATGAAGTGTTAGCTAGTAGCTGAAAAATGCAGGCAGGCCATCCTTGGTGCTAGCAAAAGACAATGAAAAAAAAGCAGTTAGCTAATGAAAGAACAACTGGCAATACCAAACTGTCAGTAATTCATTAAAAAGCATTGAATAATCGATTAATGAAAAATTCAGGTGTACAAATGCTTGTGGAAGTGTAATGTGTTGACAATTGTGATTATTTTGCTAATTCTCTCTTTCCCACATCCTCCTGTGTCACAGGCTGCCAAGTCACAGGACTGTGCTAGCACAGAAAGCGTTGCAGGTGCCCGCAGGGTCTCCATTCCTGTGCTCATGTTGCAGTTCCATGGCTGCGAATGCGGCTCGACTGCTTCCCGTTTGTCTCAAGGCTCATCTTGTCTTGCTGTCTCGTGTCTCCCTAGCTTCCATCGCCACATGCCACTTTCTACCCAATCCACCATTTCTTCACTCAGCTGCTGCTTGGGATCTCCCTTTCCCTGCCTTTCCAGACCTGCTGGCCACGTTGCTCAGTAGTCTGGCAAAGGTGCCCTTGTTGACTCTTTCAGGACAGTGGGAGCTTCTGTGCTTAGCACTTGTGATTCCTTCAGCACATCTGTGCTAAAGGGTTCCTGTGTAGGCTAGAAGCACATCACAAGGCTGCTGAATGCCTTTAACATTAAGGTGGTAAATAGCAAATGGTATTGGGAGAGTCCTAGTGCTCTACATGCTTCATTCAGCTAATGGGGTCTAGAAGTGCTTCTCAGGGTATCTCAGTGCTGTTTGGGTTTCATAAGTGTTGTTTTAAAGTGTCCACTCGGATACATTCCAAGTCAGTTGTCATTTGGAAAAATCTTAGTTTGTTTTGCCTAATATAAGTTAAATGCCTAATCATCTTCTGCTCCATGAAACTACAAGGCATGTTTGTTACTGTTAGTTTAGGTGTTTGAAGAATTTTGTTGACTCCTTGTAATTTTACTGATAGCGGAGCTAAATTTTATGGTAAGTTATGATAGAAGTGTCTGTCATCAGAAAGACGGGTTTAGTTTACCTTTAATTGCAGAACAGCACAGAGTATTACAGAGCTCCACTCCTGGAGAAGGTTGTGCATTTCCCAACTTTGTTTTTTAATATTAACAACACTACCCCCAAAAAAAGGCAAAAGGGGAAAAGATAGCATCTACGTGACCTAAAACTTCTGTAACTTTTATGAAACTTTGATCTTGGTACCCGCTGAGATCTTTCCTCATGGAAGAATATATTAAAAGCATAACTTAGGATTTTTGATCTCAGTAATGACTGAGTTGTGACAGAGAAGAGTATCTGTCTAGCAGATAAGTTTGCTTTTCGCCATTTTTTTTTAAAGTTATTTTCCTAAATACACTTTCCTGGATATTGTAGCACTATGAAGAAAAATTGCAATTGGGGTGGCTGTGATGTCCCTGGCAAAAGATATAGTCATGTGCTTGCTGAATACCGATGTTCCATTTTATAGTCGGAGGAGAAAGTATTAATTCGTAGAACTTCAGTCTTATATATGTTCCCTAGTAGCATTAACCGCAGGACTGCGCATTTTTCTTGCTAAATGTCTCCCAAAACAGGTGCTCCTGAGTGCAAGGAGCTGGTTTCCATGTTGAAGTTGTGCAAGGGGGTATTTACCAGGCTGCCGTTCTGCAGTGATCCCGAAGTGAGGATTAGGAGTGACCATTAGCACTGAGCTCAGTTCTGAGAGCTGTCGCATTTGTAGCAAACTTTCATCTTTTGCTGTTTTATCATTTATTTCTGCAAAGACAGAGAAATGGAAGTGACATTTCCATTCTTTGTTCCTGCAGGGCTATTAAATTTGAATATATTTTGGTGAGTGTTGGCAGAGCAATCATTGAGAAACCATTCCATGGATTTTCTTCTCTATGTAGTGGTTAGGTGGCTTTGCTGCCTCTTTCCTCTTTGAATATTAGCAGCTTCTATCCTGTATCTGTTTAAGTAAATTTAAAAGTACAATTTAAGCTGCCCAAAGTCCACTGCTGTGGTGCTTAATTTCAAAAAGAGAATCACAAAGTGAGGAAGCGGGTGTGAAGTAAAGCTGAAAGGAGCCGCCGAGATGGTTTGTGGGCATCAAGGAGACTACTGAAAAACTCAGCTGCTGCTGAAAGCAGAGGGGTAACGTATTGAGAGGCTGCGGAAAGGGCAGACACCGCGGAGGTCGCGCAGCGGCAAGTAAGGGAGGTTTTAGAAGCAATTTGTGTGTGTTTTGTTTTCAAAAATTTTTAAAGTAATCTCCAAAGGATGGAAACAAGATAGCTTATAAATTTTAGAGACTATAAATATTTTTATATATCTATCTATATAAAATAGATTTTTTTTTATATTTTTCTATAGAGAGGCTATAAATATAAAACTAATGTGTGAGGGCCTAGGAAAAGTTTATGGAAAAACTTCCAAAAGTCGTAAATTTAAATGATGCTTTTTGTCCTGTGTCAGAAAGAGACCACTTGGTCAAGCCAGCAAGACAAATACTCAAGCTATAAAGGGAAGTCCCAGAGAACATAAAATATTAATAGAAAAATGAAGTCTGTTGTTGTTGTTATCTCTGTTCACTATGGAGATTCCCATTCTGGCCCGTTGATAAGAGAATTATCTTAAATTGAACTATCAGTAGCAGAGGTATTGAATAGATCATCGACCTCCAGCTGCTGCTCTGCCCGGGAGCTCGGGGCTGCAGGAGCTGCTGCCCGTGGTCAGTGGCTTCATGTAGCGGTGCAGAATCTCCTGCCCCAGCAGCACGGCTCTTGGAAAGAAGTCAAGAAGTCGGAGAGCAAATTGGAGGCTTTAGGAAGGTGGTAGAAACCCAGCACACTCCCCTAGGCTGTGTGCAGTCCTGCAGGTGCTGCTCGCTCAGGTAGGCTGCCATTGGAAAGTAATTTCCTGCCTAATATATTGGTAGGCAAAAAGACAGAATCCAGATCAGGTAAGAAAAACACTTCTGCATTTTTATTTTTCCTCTAGATGGTGATAGTTAGTTGCAGTTTTCTTTAGTGACTCAGAAGCAAGATACAATAATATTACAATAATAGTGTATTATGTTATTTTTCCAGCATACAGTGTCTTATTTGCTGCATACATATGGATTATGTTTTCCTGTGCTGTGCACAGCAAATGTCTGTGGTCCTGCCTGTTTTGCTGTAATTAATGACTCATGCTTAAGATAATGAAAGTGTGATTTTTTTTTAATTGTGAAGTGATACCAATATCGAAATGGCTACTTGGGAATCCTCTGTGTATAACATTTTAGGTTATACACAATAAGATTAATGATAGACGCACTAAAAGGACAAGGGTGTTGCTATTTGCATATGAATAAGAAACCCCCTAAAATTATCATCAATAAACATTCTTTATAAAATAAAATTTTCATTTCTCTTCCTCTCAACAGTTAACACGGATTGACTAATCTGTCTCTCACGGATCTCCTTGCTCTGTTATTAAAAGGGTGTTCTGTTTTTCCTATCCACTTTCCTGAAGGATCCCTCCAAATCCTGATGGTTTTGCAGTGCTGGAACGCTCCTGCTTAAGCAGAGAGGATGATCTGCACAGACACAAAACCTCCAAGAGAGGGTGCCCGATGGGAGGAGGTTTTTGGGGCGCTCTGGGTGGCTGCGGCTGTAAGGGAAGTGACCCTGAGCCTGGAGCTATTCGGCCATGCATCAGTGTTGCCCATCGCAGGGTGCATGAGCCTGCCCTTGCAGGTAGCCTTGCATCAAAGCAATGAAAAACAGTGAATTATCAGTTAAAATGTTTGGAAGACACAAAGGATTACAGAAGTTAAGATGAAAAAGAGAGCATCGCAAGAGTGTTAACAAATACTAGCAAATATTTTTGTCTCTTGTGAGCTTTTAGAATTCTTCCTTTTATTTCTTCTTTTTTTTTCCTCTCCTAAAGAAAACCATATGGGTTTAAATTTGATACAGAGAGGTGCTTATAGAAACGCTAATGCAGATTCAACAAATATGAGGAAATCAAAAATAGGATTTCCATCTCACTTGTTTTGATACCTACTGCAAAGATGAGAACATAATTTGCATGGATTATTTGAGAGTTTCTGTTCAGTATAGAACTTCAGTGGTATCATTGGGGAAAAAAATAAGGAAGAATAAATAAGTTGTAATAAGTAAGTTATTTACATCCCAGTTGGTAAGGTATCTTCTCTCCATGTGTGGACAAAGGCCCCAGAATTTTCTATTATTTGGAGCAAAACGTGTCACTGCTGTCCCTGTGCCCGTTCTCTGTTGTGCAGAGCATTCTTCCAGTGCAGTGTTTCTCCTGCACTGCGATGACTGTGGGGGTTCAAAGAGCATCCTTGTGAAGCGTTGCTAATCATTGCTGAATATTGCAAGGAATATTTCCCTGTCAAAAGGAGCTAATTATGTGATCATTTGAAATCTTGCTCGCTGATGCAAAGTATTAAAAAAGCAACAGCGGAGGCGAGTGGCTTGGGGTTGGAGCATCCAGGAGGTTTGGTGTTGATTTGATGAGTAACAAGGGATCTGTGGCTGCAGATACACCATGAGCGGAGATAATTGGTAGCCCTAAAGAGCATGATGGATTGGTAATCCGACCTTGGTAGACCTAAAAAATGTGGTATTTCTTCTGTTTAGAAGAACAGTGTTGTCATTTTTACAGTTCATGTTTGGTTTTGCATCTGTCATGTATTTGACATTATATTACTCATTTTTATGAGCTATCCTACTAAAAATTGAAGATTAAATGTAGTAAACTAAAACATAATGTTTCTAGGGTTTGTGCAATTAAGAATATAGTTTTGTTGAGAAAAAAGCTCTCTGATTGCTAACATATCTCTGGTAAGTGGACATTGGAAAGAGATGTAAAAAGCTGCTTGTATTGCAGCTAAAGTGGCATTGGTTTGTTTATTTTTCGCTGGACTTCAAAAATTTCTGTACTCATCATTTAAGTTGGAGCTTAACCATAACAGAGTCTTGCAACTGCATCAAAATACAGTTTGTATTTTGGTCCATTTCTGAGACTCTGAGGAAACTTCAGAGAGTTCGTCTTTGATTCTCATCTTCCAAACAGGCAGGAAATGTAGCTGCTAATTCCTTTTCAGTTCCATATTTCCCTATTAGATTTATTCCTTGGGTTTCTTGCATTTGCTTTGAGTGTAGAAGTAATTTTGATAAAAGCTTCCTAAGCAGCTTGAAATTACCATTGCTATCAGAAAAAACACACTATGAAATAGGGAGGAAAAATGTGTAGATTCCAATCCCCTGAAAATAATTGCTTCTTAAATTTTAACCCCAGTCTTGTTAATTTAGAGTTCCTGATCCTGAATAGTCAAGGTGTACACCGAAGTTAAGGTAGAGTGGTTATTTTTTAAGAGTTTTGCAACTTAGGAGCTCAACAGTATTTATAGACAGAGAAAAAGATGTATCAAAACATTTGAGAAGTGTTTATACTAATTTTGTTGTTTCTTCTTGCATCATGGTTTGTAGCAATTCTACACCAAAATGAAATCGTAAGAGATTGTGGGTCCTGTGCTCTTAATTGGCTGATTAGTTTACACATTTATAAATCTACTGTAAATATTTACATATATATATATATATATATATAAACATACCTATATCTTTATAAGATCATAGTTAAAAGGAGAACAGTCAGCTAATTACTAAATAGAGATTCTTCTCTAGTCTAGAAATAGGTGCTGCTTCCTATTAAATGTCCAAGAGAGGCAATATTAAAAGAATAAGTGTATCTAAAGGATAAGACAGCTGTGTACTATTAAATGAGGTTCTATTATGCCTTATTTATAAACAACTGATTTACTTGTCTGAATTGTTTGAGATTATAGTTCTGTCCATTTTGCTCGAAAGAAATGTAAGTGTATCTATCCAGAAGAAAACCCACGTGCATGAAATATCTCCAGCTCGAAGGAAGGAGGCTGGATTATAGTAATTTAATTGGTCAGGGCACGTGGGAACCTGGAGGAAGCTGCAGTTTATCCTTTCTTCTCCTCAGGTTTCTGCACAGAAGTGATGAGAAACCGTGTTAATAGTTACTAAATTCTGGTATGTGTTAACGGCATTCTTGACTTAACAGTGCTTAAAGGTTCCTTAACCTATTAGAGAAGCTTTTAGTCTACAAAAGAGTATCATGAGACTCGGGCTCATTAATTTCCGGATGGCATCATTAATCTAACACTTTCAGACCGGTTCTCAATTTTTCAGGCATTTCAGTAATCAAGTTCTCGGGGAGTTGGCTGGAAAAAATAAGAAAAAGCATTCTTAAAAGGCTAAAGAAAGTAATAATTTGTCTTAAGCCTTTCACTTCCGTCACGTATGTGATGAGAAAATAACAGATTAATTCATTAAGTGCACTTATTAATTATAATGTTTCAGTGAGCTGTGGTAAGTCATAGCTCCCAAGAGAGGGACCTCCTCGGTGTGTGGCAGCCCTAACTGTAGAGCACTCCTTGGCCACGAGCAAAACTTGTTGGGATTTTGATGTGCAAGAGAACATTGAAGTGAAATCTTCTTGTTTGCAATCTAATAACCGTTCTGAGAGGGATTTTATTTTGCTTTAAGTGAGTTCTTTGCTTTGAATATTACTTAATCGGTTTAAGAGACAGGCCACTTCAGGAGACGTGTTTGGAAGGAAGGTAGCGGTTCAGAACTGATCCTTACGCTGCTGCAGGAAGGAGCCCGCACATTGCCCTTACCTTTTGCAGTCCTGGTAAAGTGCCGGCCTGTAACTTGCTTAGATTTCTTTTTTCCCTAGTAGAAAGCAGTGTCCCTCTAAGGTTCAGCACAGCAGTTTGGGGCAAGCAGAGGCAAAAGGCTGGTTTTTAGCTATTTCACTGTAGAGAACTATGAGCGCAGGCCTGAGGCCGCCCCTTG
Organism: Crypturellus tataupa; assembly: GCA_034781795.1. NCBI lineage: Eukaryota > Metazoa > Chordata > Aves > Tinamiformes > Tinamidae > Crypturellus > Crypturellus tataupa. The sequence goes on along the minus strand of JAWLRI010000217.1, from coordinate 241,967 downwards.
TTACTCACCCGTCTCCTCCTTGCACCTGATGAACCCCCCGTAGCCACTTTGAACACCACCTGCAGCTTGGCCTGCGTGTGCTGTCACATCCTGTGATTCATCCCCTCTCCCACACCTCTTTTTTTTTCCCATATTTTTTTCTGTATTTTTTTCCCTGTCGGCCTTCTCTCTCTTCAGACCTGCATGTTTCCACTTTGCCCCTTCTCTGAGGCCCTGCATCCCTCTCCCTTCTTGCCCTGCAGACTCCATGTGATCCACCAGCTTTTCTCTCCCCAAAATAACTTATGCGACTGTCTGTGCTTCAGATTGTGCCAGGAAGGCTTGAAATTATGTGAGGATGGATGGGAGGGCTGATGCGAGTGTGGTGGGAGTGAGAGTCCGGCTGGACTCGCCTGGGTTCCTACCCGGGTAGTTACAGAGTGATGGCAGCTTTTGGCCACCAGATCCAAAGGGCTTTTGTATCTGGCTCTTCATGCCCCCAGGTTTTCATCAAAATAAGGATTTACAAAATAAACAGAAAGGAAAAACCTTTGGATTATTATTATGTTTGGGAAAATTCATGTTTGATATTAAAAGCCACTGTGGTAGGAACAGAGGAAACGGAGTGTCCGCTTTGTCTAGAGGCCTCTTGAGGCTGCTTGAGCAAATCAAGTAGAGCTGATAGCTGGGCAGGGCTTCGAAATCAAAGTAACGAGAATTGAGATGTTTTTAAATAACAGGCAATCTGGGAAGAGCATCCTGGGCAGCTTCTAGAGAGAAACACAGTTCTTGGAGACTTCCATGGTGTCTCCCTATGCAGAAAGGGTTGAGGAAAGCTGATCAAGTCATAAAATAGTACTGAAATCTTGAACTCACTTTGCATGCCCAGAAATCCAGGATTATTGTTATATCATGCATTTAGCTGCTTCTTTAGGTATAACCTTTTAGGATATACGTTGTTTCATTTCCCAGCTGAGTTTCTGCTAAGTGTCCTGAAATAACTGAGCTTGCGAATAGTATTCCCTGTCGAGATAGTAAAGCTCTAACTGTGTACTAAATCATGCACTTTCTTATACTTTTCAATGTCTATTATATCATAGCCAAAAAATTCAGCATGACTTGGGGCTCCAAACGTTGGATTTTCATGCCTTACAGTCTAAATGAAACTAGTATCTGTGAACTTCAAAAACCAGGAAGACATTCCGTAACATTTTTATCTAAGAAATCAACCTGTCTTCTTGCAGTCCTTTTCAATTACAGTGAGATTTCAATTACAGTGCACTGGTTTCCTAAATTAGTTTACCTGTTAAACTATAACCTGTAGTTATATTGAACTGTATGATTCACTAAATCAAGTGCAAAGATAAAGTGGAACTTCTATATTAAATAAATGTGTTAAAAATAATTAAAGCTTTTTTTTGATGCAGAAGCTGAATTAAGGAATATATGCTAGGGAATAGGCAGGAATGTTAGAGCAACTTAAAATAATTTAAAATAGTTTCCAGTATGCAAAATGAATTTTGTCTTACCTTAGTAGTTTGCTTTCCTACAGATACTTATTTAATTATGCAAAACACTTGCATTTCTTATTTTATTTCTTCATAGATAACATAGTTATCTTTATCTATGACTTTAATTTCCAAGTAGGAGCCTGATTACTTCCTGCAGAATCCTTATGATGGTTCCATCATTACACTGCCTGAAATCTGTTGCCAAACCAGCTAGGATTTGGGTTACATACAGACAGGCAGCGCACTCGGACAGTGCTCGAGCCTCTCACACTCTGAAATGTGCCGATTTTGGAATTACAGTGTCCATTTTCTGTGATTAAGTGATTTGTGGTAGTAATCAAGCACTTCATTATAATCCAATAAGATCAGATATTACAACATTTCACTGTAGGAAATATCCATAAAATGTTGGAGTCCATTAGAAAATCCTGTGTTTTGCTAGTGATGAGTGTCTCCTGAAGCCTTGCTCAGAATCACCTGTGTCTGGGCACTCTTCTTGATTCTTTAAAATTACACTGTTTTTATGGGTATCATGGCAAATTTCTCCAGATTGGTACTCTTCACCCAGGGTGGATTGGGGAATCCTTACTGTAATGATGCCCTCAAGCAAGAGCGGGTTAAGTGGTGCCGAGTCCAGCTGAGGACCAGAGCCCAGAGCTGGGCCCCGGGTATCACTCCTGGGGTCAGCACTGATTAACATCTTCGTTAGCAAGCTGGTCAATGGGGTAGATGGAGCGCAAATCTGCAAATGATACAAATTGTTAAAAATGATACACACAGACAAAAAATAAAAAGAAAAGAAAAAGTGATTGGCCACATGGGTGTGCTGCTATGGAGAACGTCTTTGATAGGCAGGAGAAATGGGCTGACAGGATCCTCACGAAGGTCAAGAAAAACAAATTCTTTTCCTTCCTTGGAAATGGTGAAAAAGCATCTGGGGATGGAGCTGCTCTGGTTGATCCTATGGATCCTGTAGATTGACTTGGAGAAGTTGATCCCCTCCTTAGAGAGGAGACTGTGATCTCTAGAGGTCCCTTCCAACCTCAGCTCTTCTGTGAATATTGGATGAGGAATCAGCCCTAAAATTGGGCAGCTTGTAGCCTTGCTAGTCACTAACCATACTGAAAATAAAGTAAATTGATCTATCTAGTTTTTTATATTATTCCCTTGGTGTATTTTTATTTCTATTGTTCTACTTATTTCTTCAGTAGGACTTTAGCTTTTCTTTTTCCTTTGAGGGAATGAGCCTTATGCTATTTGTCTCTCTTACCCATAGAAGTTAATCTCTGCATTTTTCAGTGTTTGGATGCTTGTTTTTATTGAAACAGCTACCAGGTCCTTACACTGTTTGGCCAATTCCTAACATCCTAGGTGGAAAGTTGGGAACTTCAATGATAATGACTTGCCCATTGGTTTGGGGAATGAGCATCTATAGAGATATGAGGAGTTCCTAACAAAGGCCAGCCCAAGAAAAGCTGTTTAAGTTACTTTTGGGGGCCGAACATTCTCTAGACATCTGGGCCTTCTCTCAAATATTGAGAATCCATAGCAGAAGTCTCTCTCTTTTTTTTTTTTTCTTCTCCCTAGGGCTCACTGCTGGTCTCTGGTCTTGCTTCCCTGGTGCCCAGCTCACGGCTGGCTTTACTGCCCTGGCTGGGGAACAAAGGCGTTTGCCAGCAATTCTGGTCCGGCTTTAACTCACAATGCGAAACACCAAGATCACCAATATCTTTAGAAGAGGGGCAGATGAGGTATTACTGAAACGCTCATGCAAGCCCAGATACCGGACTGAGGTCTCGGTGCTTGGTTTGTTGTTTCTGAGCCTGCCCTTGCTCCGTTCTTTAAAGCTGGGAGTTTAAAGGTGTGAGGAAAGATTTTTCCCTAGTAATGAATGAAATCTTAGTGTTCTGTGAGCATCGTGCTTATGTGGGAGGTTTTCCTAGAGATTATGAATATTTATCGTATAATTGGTAATATGCACATGAAATAATTTCAGGAAAAAAACACAACAAAAAGAGAATTGCAAAATCTGCAGCTGTATTAAATTATATTTAATGTCCTATACAAGCAAAAAAAACTTTTTTATTTCATTTTCTGAACAGTAACATATTTGGTTAATTTTACAAGTACACTTTTTTACAAAATAAATTAAGATTCAAAATTTGCCTTTGGCTAGAAGCATGTTTTGCAATTCTGATGCTACAGAGTCAATTTCTAAAGTTTCAAAATGTATCTTATTAAATTACTATTTTTTCCCCTTGGTCACTGGCCAGTGGAATATGCTGGAAACCATGGTAACTGAAAGCTTGATCTGGTGGCCCCAGAACCTGAGCAAGCTGAGATTGTCTCAATAATATAATGGTAAAAAAGAATGAAGGAGAGAGAAGGAGGGAGCGAATTAGAGTAATGACCTGTTGAGCAAAACCAGTGACTGCACAACCAGGAATGCATCAATGATCAAGAACTGATCAAGAACCTGCTGCTGTCATCCCCTGAGTGACGGTGATATGCTGTGGGCTTTAAAGACTAAAGATGGGGAAAAGAATTCAACAATTTATCTTTAAATTCTTCCTTCCTTTCTCTGTTGTTTGGCAGGTTTATGTTAGGATCAAGGATGATGAGTGGAACGTGTATCGGAGGTACGCGGAGTTCAGAAGCTTGCACCATAAACTGCAGAATAAATACCAGCAAGTGAGGACTTTCAACTTCCCACCAAAAAAGGCCATTGGAAACAAGGTACCTAAAAGAATATGTAATATCAGGGTTGAGGAGGGTTTTAAAAAAAAAAAATTGCCTGCACACAAAGAAAGAGGTGGTTATCCTAAAGAATTTCCTTATGCCTGCTAGGCAGTACCTGGTATTTTTAAACAGACTTTCTCCTCGTCAGCTAATTTTATTATGTAATATTCCACGACTCCTGCACTCACTGAAAGAAAACTGTGTTTATTAAATGGCACGTTGATGACATAAACAGTAAACAGAGAGTCTAAAATACTGTACTTAATAGCTGTATACATAGGATGGAATCTCTCCTCCATTCTTTTCAATAAATGCCACCAGTTAACACTATTGAGGAATTCCTGCAGTATTATTATAAAGTTATCTGTCTAAATTCCATAGATTTCCTATGTTGTTCACCAGTTATTTTAGGTTCTTTGAACAAGGTTTTAAAAAGTATTTGGGCACATAACTCCCTAGATCCGGGTCTTTGTGTCTTAGTTCTCCATCTGTAATTGCTCTTTTCTGTTAATGTCTTATCCCTTCTATCCCAGCTTCTGATAGATTGATTAATTTTTCATACAGTGGTGCAGCCTTGGTAACTATTCCTTCTTATGCTTCTATGTTGAACTTAATCAAGCTGTTTCTTTCAGTGCTGGTTCCTCATAACAGTATTTATCCGTTGCTACAATAGATATGGAATTTAATATGCTTAAGCTACCACTTTATCAGTTTCTCACCTATTTACATTTTTAGACTAAGTAATCTTCTTTAAAAAATTGATGAATCTGGATATTTTATTAAAGGGAGTAGATATTAAAAAGTAATTGAGTTGACATGTAGTGACGTTCAGATCTTTCAGCTGTCCATATGTACATGTCATTTTATGATTCCATAACTTATCGATGTGCATTGGTGAAGAAGCCAGTGTGCCAGTGCTTGATTCTTTGCTTTGATGTCAATTTGTTAGTGTTCCGCTGTTAAATTGGAAAGAACAAAAATAAAATGCCAAGTTTTGGGTTATTTGCATTTTTAAAAAATAAGCCTGAATAAGAAAAAGTAAGTGTTTAGCGTTCTGCAGGCTTGGGCTTTTTATCTGCTCTAGCTCAGACAAATTACAAACAGTGAAACTGCTACTAGTACTTTAAAGACACTAAAATAAAGAGCATCATTAACAAAAGGTTATGTAACCACGGAAATTTTAAAATGTTTAATAGATTAAATCAAAGGCTAAAATCTGCAATATCCAGCCTGGGTCCAGGGAGAACTGAGGAGAAATGTAATCAGAGTAATTCATCTTTAGCACTGAAGAGCAGTCTGGAAAGTTCATTTAACTAACACAAGTAAAATATTTTAAATTCAAATTACGTTTATGACTTAAACTTGCATATCAAGCCACTGAGTTACTTAAATCATCATTCCTGTTGTTAACCCAGTCTGTTTCCTTCTTTGTCAGATTTTATCCTTTACATTCTTTCTATTTTTGTACCTTAACACTCACAGATCTTGAACACCTCAAACGTAATAATCATAATGAACAGTTTTCTTGATTAAAAGAAGGCTGAAAAAGGCTGAGTAAAATCCTTTCCGGAAGTTCTTTGCGTTTCACATTTTCAGGCCACGTTTGTCTTATGACCACATTAATACTTCCATTGGTAAAATGTCTGAATTATTCTAATTTCTCTTGCCTTGGTGTAGGCAAGGAAAATCACCATTGCTAATTCCTATGAAGTGATACAAAATTCCACCCTCTCTGCAAGAGAGGAAAAAACCATGTTTACAAATGCCTTAATGGGGTTCAGATTGCGGTGAATAACGTCTGTGAATCCCCCTTCCCCTCCCTGTATCCCCCCAGTGCTCCCATAAAAAATCATGTATGAACTTGGTACACGTGATATGAAATAAGAGAGAGTGTGTGTAATTTGGAATAAGAAGAGGTGATGCATGTATATATTGAAATAAAATCTGTAGGTCTGTTTGCTTCACATAAAGTCCAGAGTTCATATATTTGCTGACTAGCGATACAGTGTTAAATGGAACTGCTTTGGGAAATTTTTCTGCTTTTTCATGTATTAGAAGATTATACATTTTTTCATTATTTTTCTAGTGGATAATTTTTATAATAGAAATAATGCATTTTACTCTGTGTTACATAACTGATTTTGGTTTTTGAAGTGGTAGAGTATCAGCCACTTCAGTAAATTACAGAAAGATATTTTGGAGCTTTCTGATATTCTTTCATCCTTAATTATTTTAAATACTAATTGATTTTTAACTTCAGTTGTACAATTGAAACTTAAAACACGAATCATTGAGCGGTTCATTAGACAATTTGCACGGCTCTTTCATTCAGTGCTTTAGCTTACTGCATTTCTGCCTTCATCCCACATAAAACTGCAGTCGCTTGGTGTCGTGTCTAGGAAAAAGCTCTGCGTTCTGCTCCCTGAAGAGTCCTGCGAGGACCCGCGTGCCGAGCTGTGCTTGGCGCTGGAAACCTACTGCAGGTCACATAACTGTGACTTTGCAAGGGTTTGCCCCAATATATCACAGCAAATCCTTCTTGAGAGGATTCCCTCGTCAGTCCCGTGTTGTGGTGTGGGGGCGGTATGGACCACACTTGGTGAACAGCTGCTCTAGAGGTGTAGCAGGAACAGTAGTCCCTTGGAAAACATCAGTGTGATCTTAAATCCGTGCCTGAAAGAATGGTTTCTGTAGTTAAATCCTGCTCAAAAAGCATCTTCTTTCAGTTTAGGTCAGTCTATAATTTTGATGTCTGTCACAAATCTGTAGTGTTATTAGGAACCTGAATAGCATGTGGGCGAAATCAGTCATGTTCCTCCATTGAAAAAAGGACACAAGAAAAGTTTTGACGCAAGACATGGGCTTTTATTTCTTCCAGATCTCCCCCTGAATGATGTTATCCACTGTCCATCTTCAGTGCCCTGTGCTCGGCACTGCGGCGCTGCTAAGCTGCTGCGCTGACTCAGGTGTTAGTGGCCCCAAGTGAGGCTTCTCTGTAGCTGACAGCCCCCTCGCTGCCCGCGCCGGTTTGCTCTTGCCCAGTTGTGTGCGTGGGGCTTGGGGAGCCTCCAGGGCCACGGAGAGGACACCCTGTTCCAGGGGATGACTTTGAGCCAGCATTGCAGAGTCACAAAACACCATCCACTCGGCTCTGTGCAGCAGAGTTGGCCCAAAGGACAATCACGTAGGAGAAAACGATGGTGCTATTAAATTTCCTGCCTGCTACGGTAGGAATCAGGGAGATTGTGTTCAAATGCAAAGTTACTGCATCTGACATGAACAAACTGCAGAAAGAAACAGTGTTTGTGCCAGTGAGGATTTAAAAGAAATGGGAAAATTAAATGTTTGTTATTGCTGATGTAGTTTCATTGAGTGGTAGTGAAAAAATCACAAAACAACAGATTAAGAATGTAATATTAATTATCATAATTATTATGATTCAAATGCATTTTACCTTTCAGCTGTTTTCCTCAAATCAGGCCAGTTTGTCGCTTTGCTTTTATCTGTCACCAAATTTATGTATCTAGAGCTGGAAGCAGCTTTAGCACTTGAGAAACTAGAAACATCCAGTACACAGAAAACTGCCCTGCTAATAGAGTCACAGCTGAGCACAAAGTGAACAGGGAAGAGGAGGGTGGTCAGTTTTTGACAACTTTCACTTATGGAGAAGAGTCTGTATTTGGTTTTCAACTTAGTAACTTTATTTTCAGGATCTCGGTTTCTACATTTTGATGTAGAGCTAATTTAAAGCAGTGAAAAAGATCGTTTGACTTAAATGTTTTTCTACATAGCAAATTTAATTGCCAATGTGTGTAATGACGGAAAGTAACAACTTTATAAAATATTTTATAAAACTCCACATTCTTGATTACTAGTTCCCATACTGTGTATTTTCTACAAATGATCTTTCAGTGCTACTAGCAAATTGTTGTCAAAATATATATCAAAGTCCTTACAGGAATATGTGTTCTTTTTTCATTGATTTTTGCGGAAAACAGCAAAACAGAAAGCGGAGAAAGTTGTATTTGTTCTCTCCTGTTCTGCCTGTATGAGAAGAGTATTCTTAGGACTAAGTTACTCATCGTATGTTTTTGTACCTGTTTTTTTTTTTTTTTTCTAACTGCAGATCAATATAAGTAGCAGTTGTGAAGCTGAACTGCATCTGTAACACTTGTATTGCTCGATTTGTAATTTTAAACATTATGTGAACCTGATTTTGGTTTTCTGAATGTGTTCTCTGCAGGCGTATATAGCAACGCACGATTTCTCTTGCACGAAATCGATGCTGTCCTCTTAGCCAGCCTTGGAGGCTCCCTGTCCCCGGGAGTTTCCCCGCGCGGTCGGGGGCTCCGTGGCGAGCGCTGCCGTCTGGCCGGTCCCATGTGTCTGCAGGGCTGACGCGTTGCCCGGAGCATCCCCAGTGCCAGAGAGCGCCTGGTTACCTGGGCCCCTGGAGAGAAGCTTCCCATGATCGTAGCACCTCATTATAACAGGATCCGTTTATGCTTTTGTATAAAAATTTAGTCTTTTTCTTCATTTAAGATTTTCTTGCTCTTAATTTCCAAACCTTTCATTCTTGTTGCTGGGCTGGTGCCTCTCTTCCTGAAATACTGCTTGCAGTTTCAGGGTTAAATGATAACGCATGAAGATTTCTTGGACCTGTTACTCTCTTTTATTTTGAATGTTGCAATGCCCTCAAGCTCAGTTGCTGGTCATGCGTTAGACATTACCTAACGAATGGATTTTAGGAATGGCGTAAAGATCTGACAAAGTTTCTTATTACAAGGGTATGGTCCCAACAGAGGACGTATCGAAATAGAAATGATTCTTTGCTTCCACTCAAGATGTTAATTCAGTGGTTGTCTAAACGTGTACAAGTTGAATAAGATGATACCTTTGCACCAGGTGCTGACTCTGCTGTCTGCTCTCCTTTGCTTTCCCTTAAAACATCGGATACCCCACATGAAGAGAATACACAGCACTTAAGATTTATCAGGGTGACTTTGCCGTGACTTCGAGCTGTACCAGAACAGTAGCGACATCTAAAATAACTGTTCTCTGTCTAGAAGAAGGTGCTGAGGGCAGGAGCGTTCATCACTTCTAGCCCGTGCGCCCGAGGGGGAACTGTTTCTCGAGCTGTGTTCAGTTCTAGCAATAAATCTAGTTTGTGCCCAAAAACCGAGTTCATAAATCCCCTTCTGTCTTCCCCATCAGTGACTTAGCGAAACTGTAGATTCTTTTGTGTATGTAATTATTTAATAAGGTTATAAATATATTTCATATATCTTAATAAAAAAAATCTATACCTATGCACATATATAAGGGAGTGCGTATGCACTCTGTGCATATAAAATATAGAAATATAAAATAGATTGTATGGGAGAGTTGCTGTAGGGCTGAAGAAGGTTGAGAAGTGAATGAGCTAGTGGAGTAGGAAGTTGGGAAAGGAAACATCTTTTTTCCTTTTTTCTTTTTGGCACGTGTTTTAAATATCTGCCTCTTAACTGATCGTTGGTCATCAGTATGAGGTCCTAAAGTGCTTACATGATTTTTCATTATTTAGCTTTTAGCACTTTGGTGGAGAATCTTTTTCCAGGGGATGCTGCATGATTTTCATTGAGCTTATTCACTTATGCAAAAGAGAAATTTCTGCCTTCGTAAGAAAATGGATGTGTTTGCTATTACTCGGTCAAACTAGCAAAGTTCAAAATTCAGTGCTTACTGTCCAATGCTCTGTGTAATTTTAATAGAAAGTGTGTTTTGCCCTTACAATCCAGGGAAGATGCGAGATGCTGTTGCCTTGCATGTGAGCAAGTCTGGACTGGCCACACTGGGTGCCCTGGCTGGGTTTGAACTGTTCTTCTTCTCTTTCAGGTCTGTGTCCCTTCCTCTTCCAGCTTCGTTATTGAGCTAATAAATATCCCAGTCCCTCCTATTAATACTACTACTACCAGGAATTACAGCCTGACGTTAAGAATCGTGCTGCAGTTTAAAGGACTTGATTAACAAGTCGTGTGCTTGTGACTGACATTAATTTTATAGCTACAACAGCAAAGGTGCTAACTGTACTGGTACCGATTTCTGCTTAGCTAGTAAATGGCCAATGATAACAGGAATTCAGAATGCTTGAAAGAGGAGGATTCAGAGAGAGGGCGGTTGGAAAATCTCAGGGAAGCAGGATGTTTTCTGTCAGCTCCTCCTGTGCTTTGGAACCCTGATGCCAAAGTGCCTCTTGGTGCCTCAAGCGCGTGTTCAAGTCGCCCTGAATCAGAGTGTGGATCTAGGGGCTGCTCCGTGCGTTTCGGTACTCCTAGAAACTGCCCTTCCTCAGATCCATCCTTGGTGCTGTCATTTGCCATCCTTAGTGTTAGCAGTTTGGCATCAGGGTTGCTTTCCCCAGTGTTTGGGTTTGTTCTAGAACAATATAATATATATGCTTAAGTTCCATATCATTTTTGATTTCTTTCAAAGTGAGATTTTAACTTTCAGCCCTTTTACATCATGACATTATGGGGAGAAAATAATGTAATTTTTTCTCTGTGCTGTTTGGACAGTTGCTAGATAAAGAAAGACAAATGTTGTAGTTGTGTAACATTTCTTGCCTCTTTTATGTATTCCAGTAACCTGCTGGTGTAAAATGAAAGTATAAAAATAATTTTCTAAATGCATTTCTTACTGTGATGGTGATGCTAAACTATCAAGTTACCTGGATTTAACAGATCTCCTTTCAGGGAAACCTAATTAGGGAAATAAAACTAAAGCCTTCTTTCCTTGAACTGGAGATTATTTTGCCTGCTTTTTTTGTACCAATCAATCAATATGCTTGATTTTATTTTTTCCCAGAAATTTCTTCTATAAATATCAGCAAATTCTAATTTTGACTCTGTGGCTTTTTGAGGGACTGCTAGGCCTAAATATAGTTGGTGTTCTTTTAAAAAGTGGAGAAAACTAAATATCAAACACTTGAGAGCCTGCTAACTGCTGGGGAGCTGCTTTCTGCATAAAGAATCTGGTTTTCCCCATTGTGCTGCAGAAAATGTCTTTACATGGAGGCGCTATAAAGAAATCAATATTTCCCACTCGTTTAGTTCTTAGCTCAGCACCCAGAGTTCTGCTCTCGCGGCAGCTCCAAGGGTTTCCCTTGAAGAGCAGCTCGTCTTTTGGGTGGAGATGAAACTCAAAGCCCGGCTTGTGTCTCACTGCTGGCTGACGGAGTGGCAAACAGGGGTGGTAATGCCGCGCGTTTGTCGTGGGACCACGCGGTTCCTGCTTGACCTTGGCATCTTGCTAGGGCTGACGGTCTGTTGTTGCTTTTTAATTACCGCTTGATTCCTGGCCTAGCTGAGAAATGGACACATGGTGAGTTGGTATTTTTCTTTCTTTCTTTTTATTTTTTTAATTTAGAGAGGTGCTAATCTAGACATTTTTTGACTGGGATTTACTGCTTTGGGACAGAGCGTCTGTGGTTTGGCTAGGCCCGAGTTGCTCCCACTGCGCAAGGCTCTTGCACCCGTAGCCCTGGGCTCGCCCTCCAGGCCTGCCCGAGGCTGCACTGCAGCAGGATCCGCCTGCGGAGCAGCCTGGACAGACCTCGGAGGTGCAGCTCATGCAGCCCCCTGCTCGTGACCTCACTGTCTGTAACCACAAACCAGCTTTCCAAGGGCACAACAACTGACTGTGTGCATTGTCCCTTCGCAGCCGTTAATTTCCAGCTTCATTTTGTAGTTAGCAACTTCGTGTCTTGTAGATAGACAAAAACTAGTGGGATAATCTTGTTAAGACCAAATGATCTAATTTCCCCAATGTGGTGGAATTAAAATAGCCTAAAACTAAAATAACCCGATTTCATTTTTGTGTTTAGAGGTTCATCTTTTAAGGCTCCTTTTATCAGCGGTGATTAGGAAGGTTAAGAAGGGATTTGTGGGAGGATATCACTGAGGCTGGGGCAGCTCTCATCAAAGCCCAAAGCCAGGTTTGACTCTGATTTTTTAAGTGGAGCTGGACTGGGTGCCAAGCTGGGCTTTGACCAGAGTGATTAAATGGTCAGCAGTGGCGGGAAGGTCTATGCGGCGCCTTCAGCAGTGCCTGCAGCAGCACCAGGCCCACAAGATAGACGGGTTTTGGCTGGCCCTAAATCAAGGCAGGTTGCCATGGCAATCGCACTGCTTTCCCAAAACTGCACATGAAGAATGTTTGGAGGATCCTAAGCGAGCTGTGCCATTAATAATGAAGAGTGTCAGTGCTCAGCCATCTGCCACGTGTGTGGGGGGAAGGGCAGCAAGAGACCGGAGCGGCTCAGGCTGCGGGTTGGGTTGAGCTCTGCCTGTAATGAAAAATTGCAAAAGAGAGGAACATAAAATATTATATAGTATGTCAACTGCCGCGTTTTACTTTTATGGTTTAACATCGTCTGCTAATATGTACTGCGAGTCTATCAGGATTTGCATTATGTATTCTCATTTTTAGAAGTTTGTAATTTGATGTTAGCATTTTGCTGTAGGCAGAAACTTGGCAAACTCTCAGTCAAAAAGATAGTTTCATAAAGTATTTTGGGAGGCATTAATTTCAGATTAAACAATGAGAATGCAATACTTTCCCCAGATGTGGCTTGATGCTTCTGCAATCAGAAGCAGTTTTGCTTGTTAGCTGCGATTCTGTGGGCTCTTAATCAAAAATATATGGGGCTGCGCTAAGAAACGGGGCTGGAGAGTGGCTTGGGCAGGAACTGCAGTAACTTTATTTTTCGTTAAATTAGTGCCTGCAAATGGAAGGTTCCTACTGGTGTGTCGGGTCTACGTTAGCAGCTTGTGCATAGCGTGAGGGTATTCTGCATAAACCAGGGCTAACCACATCCCAGGTGCCCTACAGGGGTGTATTGGGATTTGTCTATATTTTTGTATAGCCCAGTCTCTCTAGTACACCTTAGTCTTTTAGCAGGAGAAGAGACCCTTGCCAGGGCCCCACTGAATGTCGGTGGACATAAGGCTCCATAGGGCTCTTTTTTTAAGGTGAATAAAACTGTACCCATTGCTGAAAACATTTCTTAGATAGATTTGCAGAAACAGCAGGTAGGACCCAACTCAGAATATAAAATATTCAGTATATTTTGGTTGTAGATAGCTGGGACTTGAAAGTGGGACAGTTACCTCTCTATAATTTGAGGCTAAAAGGAATGGCCAGGCATTTCAAACTGGTTGTGTTTTTCTGTTACAGCTTATTACATTTACTGCCTTCTCACAAAAACTGCAGTACTGGTGGGGTAACGCAGGCAGGACCAATGCAATAGGCTCAAAAATCTTAGAGGAAAATGGAAAAGAAGGCAATGAGTGTTACTGCAGACAGACCTCTCCTAGACCTGCTTTCGCCTGCTATTAGTGTTTCACTCTATTCTACTATAATGTGTCTCCACGGATTAATTTTTTTCCTTTAACGTTTCCCAGCGGTTTGTGCAGGCGTCTGAGCGGCGCCCGGGCTGGTGCTGGGAGCACCAGGCTCGAGCCGGGGCCGCACGGAGGAGTCGTGCAGGGGGGCAGCAAAACAGCCACTGCGGGGGATGCCCAGAGATGATTTATTTAGTAAATTCAATTAATAACACTCATCTGCTGCAAAACTTTTGGAGTGTGTGCTGTAAACTTGTACTGAAGACCTGTGTGACAAGGGAAAGGAGTGGTGAACTCTGTGAAACACAGGGCTTTTTCTAATCTTTAAATGTGTTTAAAATTGGAATGTCAAACATGGTTGGACATCTCTGCAGGCTTGCTTTAGAAAATACAAAAAAACTGTTTGTAAGTATTTTTGAATTTAAAAAAATTATTAAATAATGCACTCGCATTGCTGCCTAAATTTTGAAGCCTCTAAGTATGAATGTCTTCAGAAACTAGCCGTTATTCAAAACTCCTGTATGGATCAGGCAAGACAGGGTGATACAAAAAAAGTGATGCAATAGCAAAAATCTGGCTATTTTTAATATACAGACCTTTTATATGCCATAATTTTTTTCATTATTTTGTATGAACATGGGTGTTTATAACTTGGCAAAAGAAAAATATTAGGAAGAGGGAAGCCTAATGTGGAAAAGGGATCTGTGAAGTAGAAGCAGTCCTGCAGCAGAAAAAACGATGGCAAATACTGTGCATTTAACCTTTTTTCTTAATGCTTGGGGAAAAGCTGGTCTTGACTGAATTCAGTCTTCATTTGTCCCTGAGCTCAGGGGATTTCAGTGGAACCGTAGTTATGCCCTGTGTTGTTTTGCTGCTCAGCATAGGTACTGCTGTAAGGAAGATATTGCCCAATTTTCCAAGCTAAGGCTTGGCCAGACTGGAAGAAATGCTGCATTGATGGAACATTTTTAAAATTGCTACATGTAAGTGTCATGTATATGCTAATCAGACAGAGAAAATATGTTTAGCTAAAAGTAGGCTCACTTAAGAGCCTGAGTTTTTATAGAAGGTAAGTCTTGGTTGTCAGTATTTGCAACTATACCTTAGTTAACATTGGTAGATCTTTATTTTTTTTTCATGAATTTAAATGACTATTTTGAGAAATAACAGTGGGAATCTTTTCTCATTTTCTTCTATCCCCTCAAAATATTGCCCCCTGTTTCTTCCTCCAAAGGAGAGAGAGGACCAGAATGAATCATGTTGGTCAGGGGATGGCGAAGGCTGGAGCTGCCTTGGGCGAAAGGATCCTCTGGAGTTGGGAGTCTCACCTAAGAAAGGAATAATCTTCCAAGATGTTTCTTTAGCTATAGTAAACACAGATCATTTAAAAAAAACATGAAATTTGAGGTTTATTAGGGTGATAAGTGACAATATAGAATAGAAAAACATTCTTGGCACCACTTACTCTTTTTTTTTTTTCCCCTCTTCTATTTTTAGGATGCAAAGTTTGTAGAAGAGAGGCGCAAGCAGCTGCAGAGTTACCTGAGGAATGTAATGAACAAAATCATTCAAACTGTCCCGGAATTCGCAGCCAGTCCCAAAAAAGAGACTCTTATTCGGCTGATGCCCTTTTTTGTGTAAGTATCTGTCAAGTAGATGTGCAGTGTATGAGCCTTTTTCTTTGCAATTTATTTTAAAATATAATGCCAACATCTTTTAAATCTTCTAAACAACATATTTTGTATTCTTCTTTTTAAATATATATGCATATATATTTAAGGGAATATATGATAAACATGTTTTTGTTTATTTAAATGATGGTTTGGACCAAAAATTACCATGTAAAGCCTTCTAAAGCATCTGAGTGACCCAGAAATCTGCACAAATGAATACTCTTGATGCAGTAAGTGTTTTCTGATTTGTTTAATTAGAGGTTTTGGTTACTATTTTGTTTTTGTTAGTGGAGTTTGTGTTTTCAGTTTCACTGGGGGGGTTTATGAGAGTGGGTCACTATTAGGGTATTTATCAAATTAAGAAATCAAGGAGACAAATCTGCTGATGTGTTTCCTTAGTAACAGTACTGCAGTAACGTGGTGATGTTGTGGTTTGGTTAAGTTTGTCTAGAAATAGTTTACTGTGGTCATCTGTTAAGGCTCTCAAAAAGAACCCTTTGAATATACCCTTATTTCAAATATCATCTCTTAGTCTTTCCATGCTGCTCTGAACATGGTTCTTCCTGGTATTTATAAATGATGTTTAGATCTATTTAAATAAGAAACAATTTAAATGACCATTTTGTTTTGAAAATGTGGTTAACTCCTTCAGTATTAGCGTAGTCTGAGCCGGGGCTGTCACCTTCTGGCACCCTTTGACAACAGGGCATTGTATTAACCTGTGAGGCCAAGTCCCTGCGGAGGGTCAGGGCTCCCTCCAGCACGGAGCTGCCTCTGCAGAGTCACAGCCCCTTCCACGTTAACGGGTGTCAGGAGGGATGCACATGCCTAGCACTTACTGCTTGCATGGTCTGATGCTGAATTTTATATTTTCAAGGTGAAAATTGAATTTAAAAATATGCCTGTTCTTTACAAAAGACTATAGAATAATCCCTGGTATCTTGTGGTGCTCATGTTTCAATTATTCTTAAGGTGATTGTCATAAATGCTGGTAGAGATAAATGTCTCCAAATTCTTGGGAAGAGGGAAATAATTTGTAAAATATGACTAAGGGTTGTAAAGATTTAAATGGTTTCAAGTATTTTCAATTGAGAGGCCTTGAAATGATTTTTAAGTGCTTTTCAAAGAAGTTGTCCCTAGGAAATGCTGCAGTTCACTTTGTTCCCTGAACATTACGGGGGCAATACGGAAAGGAAGATACTTTTGCAATTGAATTTTCACCTCAAACAATTTTTGCTGTTTCTGTCCCATGACATTTATTTTTAAGATGGTTAAATATAGCTGTGTGAAAGTGTACTAATAATCTCTTGTCAGCCTCATTTCATCATTTGCCCTTTTAAATATAGAGCAGGAAAATAAATTGAGCGGTGTCCCCAGAGGAC
This sequence comes from Crypturellus tataupa, assembly GCA_034781795.1. Classification (NCBI taxonomy): domain Eukaryota; kingdom Metazoa; phylum Chordata; class Aves; order Tinamiformes; family Tinamidae; genus Crypturellus; species Crypturellus tataupa. The sequence continues at coordinate 225,303 of JAWLRI010000217.1, read as the reverse complement.
AGTGCTGTTTAGATGCCGGTCTGCAGTTATTCATGACTGATCATCCTGGGGGTTCCACGTGGACGAGTGGTCATGCCCAGTGCAAGGTTTAGGTTGAAGATCTCTGGTTCTTCCTTATCAATCAGTTTGTTCTTAAAAGAAATCCTGACTTGGGGCAAATGAGATGCATTGACAAATGGTGATTATGCTTTCAGGTGCTATTGTAATTATCCTTATCTTGCATTAAAAATAGTCATAAAGATGGCAATAAAATCTCAAACAAAAACCATCAGACTAGGAAATAAATGGCTATTCTAGTTAGAAATGTACTTTTGATTTTTCAGCCTTAATGAAAGTGGCAGCTCATTATTTATATTGTGGTGATACATTTGCACACTTTAAACAAAAATGTTTTGTTTTGGAGTATTTATTTAATTTCAATTGTTATAATTGTGCCTATTGTAAAAAAAAAATACATTAATTGTGTCATTTAACATTGTACTGTGAGATTATGAACTATGAGGTAATACAGGACTCCAAAGGTAGTGTTTCTTTTTATTCTTATTATAATCAGTTGGTCACTTAGGTCAAAGCTACCGAGGGAGGAGAGATTCCACAGAACCGCCCAGCACTAAGCGCTGCACTCGCTTTCTGGCTCTTGCCCTGGTGTGCAAATAGAATTTAGATCTCGAGGGTTTGTTTATTAAAACAAAAAGACAATAACAAAAAAAGCTTCAGCATTGCAGCAGCCTTACTCAGCAAGGTCTATCAGAGATGAACAAATCTGAATAAAAACTCTTATTTGGTTCTGCTGCTACAAAAAGAAAATTCTCTTACCTAATTCTAATGATGTGAATGAGTAGGTAGAAATCACCTCGCAGAAAAAGCAATGCCTTCCCGCTAGAAGATGGTATATTGAAGTAGTTGTTTTCTGCAGGCTGCATTGAGTTTGGTAGCGCTGTGCGGCTCGGAGGGGTGTTTCTGAGTTATTGTTTTCTGGATGTGGCTACACTTTAAAATGGGAAACATTTGAATTCTCAGCAGTAGCACAGGGACGTTTGGGGTAAACATCAGCGTGATGCACGGTCACCCATTCCAGGTGGAGCTGTATCCGGGGTTGCAAAAGACCTGCTTTTTCTTGGTAGAATTGTTTTTCATTTGGGAATCCCATAGCTATGCATGCCCTGCCTGAAGCAATGGACTGTAGTAAATTCAAGACTATTCCACATTATCCAACTATTGTAGCAAAAATGTTCCCTTCATATGCATGCATATGTCCTTCTTAGAATATTTTCTTCTTAGAGAGTTTCCTCAAATAATAGACAGGTCAGCCTTGTCTTTGCTGGGCCAGGTAATTCTCCTTGGGAACGTTAATGAGGTTCTGGAAAAGCTCCATTTGAACAGAACTGGTTTTGTTTTTTTAATGTATTTCTTCCTGCGATGTCAGACCTTCTGCAGATGAGCAGAAATTTAAAATATATAAAAATCTTTCAGACAATCGCAGAATGAACAAATTTTAGAAAGTATCAGGACGCTCAGGCTGTCATTTGAATCCGGAATGTCCTCTATTTTCTGAGCGTCCCGACCTGGCTCTGCTGGTGAGGAATAAGGAGCACTGGAAGCATAATGCATTTCTGTCCCACTTTATATTCCAGTCCTGGAATCCTTAACGGGTTCCAAGCTTCCTCAACAGGAGATCTCAAACACGCTGGACATGGAGTGTTTATTCTGTTATTCAATTCTAACCTTTGTACCTGTTAGGCTTAGCCGGACTTCAATGACATAAAACAGCATAAAGAAGTGTTTAATCTCTTTAAAACTCTGCTTTGGCTCCTGGATGGTGGTGAACAGAAATGTGGAATCAGTGGTGTTGGGGGGGGGTGTGCGCTGCCTCTGTGGGTTCCCTGGGTTCTGCTCCTCGGAGCAGGGATTTACAGGAACCAGCCCCCTTGGACGGGCAAAACATTTTCATTAATCTACTGTGGGTTCCCCTGCCCCTCTCATAAAGAAAGAAACCAATGTTATTTTGAAGCTCTAATACAGTTAACAGGCTTCAGTGAAATAATTAGCTCACTAGCATTTTTCTTCATTATTGTATCAAATGTTAGTGGCTCCTCACAGAAATGTAATTGCTTTTGATTCCTTGTGCCGGGAACTGTCATTAATGCACTCTTTCTGATGTGAATCTTTATCATTTTAAATCTTGCGTTAGATTTTTTTTTTTTTCCATTTCAGTGTTACTTTAGCTCAATGGCAGATTCGATCAAACAATTTCCTTTATGGTTCATTTTCATGTCTTAATGTAAAAGAGACTGTCGGGCTCTGCTCATTTGTCTGTCTCCGTGCTGAATAACAACCTCTCTGTAGCGAAGCATTTGCCGTCACAAATTAAAGGTTCCCATCCACGCAGAGCAAAGCCAAGAGCTGGCCCTGCCGAACTGCTCTGCGTGCTGCCTGGAGGAGCCCTCTCTATTAACACTTCCTTGGCTTAATTCGCATTTATTTGCAGTCCCAGTGGGTGTGTTGCAGATGAATAAAACTTGTTGTAACACGTACGGTTGTGTTTCGGTCACATTATTCTCAGTTTATCTGAAAAGGAGCACACCTGTTAGCCCTTGGTTAATGCACGTATAAGAACGAGGACTTCCCAGCAGCATCCCATCTCCCTGTACTGTAGCATTAAACCTTTCAGCTTATATAATCATAACGGGCTGTGAGATTTCGAGGATGTTCTAACAGCCAACTTACTAAAATGTTGTTGGGAAGTTCTTTATTACATTTTCTGCATCATACATGCTAATTTCTCAAATACAAAGGTTTCTTCCTGTCATCTTTGTCTTGGACACAAACTGAAGCGCCAGGAACTCCACCTAAACATGAGGAAAAAGAACATTGCCCAAAGGTGAAGGAGTGGGTGACCCGGAGAAGGTGGTAGAGACTCCATCCCTCCTGCCTTCCCCATAACTTTACCTGAGCTTTTCACCTGAGCTGTGTTTAACATAACCACTATGTTTAACATAACCACATAAAGCGTTAGCTAAGCCATCGTTATATGTGAAGAGAACGTGTGTGAACAGGGGAAGCTCCTGCAGCGTGCATGCTTCCCCCTTTAGCCCTGCAGTGCTCTTCAGACACCTGGTTGGTGCTGCTGCTTTGGCAGTGCAGCTGGTTGCACCGTGGTTATAAGTATTTTCGTACAGGATTCAGTGAATACTTTCAGCTTGCTTGTGCAGAGCATCCATTCGGTGCCTCATTTTCCAGGCCCCAGCTCCCTGTTAAATTTTCCAGGTTAATATTAACAGTCCATTCTGCTGGGCTGCAACTCTGGACATGTGTCCCTGTGCAGCAGCTTGTCAAACCTGCGCTTTAAGACAAGGGAAAAGGGATTCCTCAGTAAATCAGCAGCCGAGGAGGAGCCTAGAGCACCTTCTGGGAAGCTGAGATCGGCCTGAGGGTGTTTGAGCACCACAGAGATCCACAGCTCTCCTTGATGAGCAGTTCAATAAACGTCCTCGTTCCACTTGGCGACATCCCTGGCAACGTCTCTGATAGCAGAGAGCTGCATCGCTGGGGTGGTTGGTGTCGTTGATCTTAGTCAGAGATGCAGTTTGTACCTGTCCTTCCCACTTCACAAGTGCCTCCTCCTGCGTGGAAGAGGAACGTAGGAAAAGAGAGGTCGCGAAGTGAGAGCGGCGGCTGGGGAGATGCTCTCCAAAGATCCTCTGCTGCTAAACAGCAAAGGGAAGCGTCCTGCAGGCTGCCCAGCTCCAGGGATGCAGAGAAGAGATGAGGTTTGATTTCTGCCGGAATATTGCAGTGAGGTTCAGGCAGACAGAGTGTCCATGAGTTTCTTTCAAGGAAACACAAATCCGACTTTTAAAAAGTTACTTCCAAAATATTTTGGATTAAATAGAAAAATTATCTCTGATTCAAAAAGTTAATTAAAAACTTGTCTGTCAGTTCATTCAATAACTTCATCTCCATGTGGGCACTTTTTGACTATGAAGAGTGAACTAAACCCATGAAATATTCATGGAATATTACTCTACATAAGATCTTTGAATGTGTAAGCATTAATATAAACTATATTAAATATAAAGTATGTTATGTATAAAGATAAAGAATGTTAAAAACACAGTGCTTTTACTGCGTTCTTGGCCAGTGACAGTACTGAGATGAGATTTCCATGAAGAGACTTGCATTAAAAAAAATGTATTTGTCCATTTGCAGCCTTTAAATCTCAGCCTCCAGTGAGGGGGAAAATGTTTCTGTAATTTTGCCTGGTCCTGCCATATTTTAATGTTCTCTGCCTCATTATAATTTATAGGAAAGCAGTCTAAAGCTACCAAGAGGTTTCTAAAATATTCTAATTATTCCCTCCCTTTATGGTTTGCATAGCTGGACTAATAGTACTGGGCTATAGCAGCAGTGTAACTGTTAATTAACCAGTCTTTCTGGATGAAAAGCTATAAAAAATGATACTATGAAGAAAACAAAATAATTCAGAATGGTTTTTCTCTAGGGTGTAAACAACACAGCAGCAATGAGAGCTAATACCAAGTTTATGCATCGAATCCCTTCTCGTTTGGATTCCTGCTATCTGTGTATAATACAGATAAACAAAAACCTACGTACGTGCATCTATCTCTGTCAACACAGTGATTGCACTCTCTGCTTTACAGTTTCCACAGTTCTATAGGAAAAAGCAGCTCTGGAAGGTGCTCAGGTCCCGTCATGCCTGGAGCCCCTGCGGGTGCTGCAGCCGGCGCAGGAGCCGCGTGGCCGGTGTTGGTGGCACCATCTATAATTTTGATTTGTGTTTTGTTCATTCTGCAGCACCTATTGGGTCTGCAGTGGCAGACAGAAATTTCCTGGGGCACTTGATGACAAAATTACCCGGCCTGGGTTATTTGTGGGGTATCTGTTATCCCCAGTAGGGGGAAAGAAGCGCTCTGGTAGAGAGGAACATACTTTACGTGAGCAAACAAGGAATAGCATTTACTTAAAGATGTGACTTTTGATTAGCAAAGCATTTCCTGGAACATGCTAATGATGATAATTTATTGCCACGCTAACTGATTGATCGACTCGTAAAGCTATACAGAGGCATTACACAATATTTATCTTCTAATGGGCCTGTGTTGCCAAGCACTGATGATAATTAAAGCAGAAATATCTTGGATATCTAAAGTTTGATTAGTACATTAAGATAACACAGGAAATTCCATGGCAAAATTGTGCTTTGCTGATGGTATAAGTAAAATCCCTAACTTCAGATGGATTGGCCTTCACAGAGCTCTAGTTGTGGGTGTTATTTTGGGTTTATTCACTTTGGAGGCAGTTGGGTTTTGGTCCGTCATAGCCTACCAGCTTAGAGCATCATCCCTTTCCTTTGAATTTAACTGGAACCTGAAGACCAAGGGCAAAAAATACTTGGTGCAACTGTGTCAGGATTCCTGCTCTTAGATCTGTTCCTTCCTCAAGAGTTACGATTAGAAATAGTATCCGGTTGTTGGATTGTCTCTTTCGTGTTCTGGCATATCCCAGCATGGAAGGTGTGTTTTAAAAGGCACAGCATGCAACAGATGTCTCGATTTTTCTTCTTCCCGTTTGAAGTAGATGAGAGCATTATGAGCATTAGCGGAAAATGAAGAAGGAAAATAGATCAGGAGATGCTGAAAGGACGGCAAGAGCAGGAATAAGCAGGGACAGAGCAGGAGATGCTTAATGCTTCGAGGAAGAGGCTGGCTACGGTAAGGGAGGATTAGCAGGAGTCATGCTGCTGCTTGAGGGTAATTACAAGTATTTCACTTTATAAAGCTGTGGCTTTATACAAAGGATTTATGATGATGATCAGGTTGGAGATCCTTGTTTTGCAAGGGATCCCTTGAAAAACGTCGACAGTTTGTCCACATGGATGGATGTTTTTCAGGTGCTTTGAGGGGACGTGGAAATTTCAGGATTCAAGCTGGTAAGCTTCCATCTGGGACTTGACAGATTATTCCTTTAAGAGAAAAAAAAAAAGAAACTTTGGTCCCAACTCTAAAGTATGCAGATATTTAAAACCTAAATAACTACTGGAAAAGAGAGTATCAAGTCCTTGCAAGATCAAGTCTTGCAACTCTGCTCCACCTTTCCATACAATAGGAAACTATCCTGCTTCCTCGGGTAATTTTTCAGGCCTTAAGTTTGCAAAAATGTCTTTTGCTGTCTTGTTATTACGGGTGGTTACTTTTGATTTGATGTCCAAATTTGCAAATCGAGCTAGGAAGAGTCAAGTATGTGTGGAAGATGATTGCTTCCATCGTGGTGTAGGATAAGAGCAGTCGACTCTCCAAACCCGTGTTAATGTGCCCCAGTGCTGTTCCCTCACCTGCCCCAGTGTGCTGTTACTCGATTATTTGCCTTTTACAGCACAGATGTCCTCCCCAGCAGTGTCGTCTTTCAGTTCGCAGTTTTTTTGCGTTCTCCTTCCCAAGTTAATGCAGACACGTTGGAGTTAGAGAGTTTGCGGCCCTGGAGGCCCCGATTCCCGGGCAGTTCTCGCAGCCGGAGCACTGGCAGCGGCGCAGGCTTGAAGCGGCTCCTGCAGCTGGAGATGTGCTGCACCCAGGAGCACCGAGGACCCCTGCGGCGTTCGCCTTGTCATTCTGTTACTGCTCTACAGAAAGTAGAAGTCAAATAACAGCTCGTTAGAGCTTTAGTGACAGGATTTAATTGGGAGGAGGAACATGAGCCATTGCGAATTTATGGAGGATGCACAGAATTACCAACCCGACCCAGCACTAGCACTCAGATACTATCCAGAAAACGCCTTTCTCAGTTGTTTCTCTCAATATGATACTCCTAAAACTGGTGTGTCAAGCAGCAGCTCCGGGCTTTTTGTGTTGTATCACCCTCCTATTGAATCTTTTCATAGGAAAACACAACTGCAGCGTGGAATACTTTGACTTTTCAACTGATTAGCATCTAAATGAGGGCGATGAGGCTCCAGTCTGCAAAGTTAATTGCTCTAAACTGCTCAATGGGCCTCACAAATAGGTATTTATGAGCACGTTCCCATCCAGCAGACTTTTGTCCTGGGCTCAAAGTGACCTTCGCAGAGCTCCTGTGAAGAATAGCTGGTGTATTACCTTGCAGAAGGAAATACCACGCAGAACTGGGGGCATTTGAGGGCTTATGATCTGTTACAGTTGCCATCAAATCAAGTAGAGGCTCCTGTTTAGGACTGCCTGAGAAAATAAGGAGCACAACTTTTAAAGCTGTGAGACATATGTGGGTTATGTTGAACAAAGAAAGCATTTTGGGCACTGCAGCGTCACAGTGCTCTAGAAAAGCAGCCTTAACTCTATCAAGCTTTCGGGTTTGGTTTCCAGTGGATCTCGTCCTCTTTGTCTTTCACCAATAATAAAAAAAAAAATACTCCAGGAGACAGTAAAAATACCAAGTTGCCCTTTAAAATTGCACTTTTAAAATGTGCAGTCATCAGCGCATTTAATGTTTCTTCCTTTCACCCCCTTCTCACATGCAAAAATAAGCAAATGTCCCCTGGCAATGTCCCATTCTGTGCAAGGCAGGTGTCCCGCAGAGCCTTTCTCCTGGTCTGGGGACACCAGGTCTCCCTGGGCCGCCAGTGAGTTTAATTTAGGGAACGGCACTGAGACGCTTTTGAGTGGTTATTGCCTGGCCATCAGGAATCTGGGTCAACACTTTTTGTCTGTTAACAGCTGGATTAATATGGAAGATAATTCTTGGAGAAAAGCCGTTGTTCCCGGCAGCATTTGGTGCTTCCTGTTTTTGCCCTGCTTGCAAATAAATTACCGCATCCTTGGCAAGAGGCCGCTTTTCTGAACTGCGCGGGTCACCTCCCTCCCTGCCCCGCGCGCACAGCCAAGGGTGGACGCGTTGCTCAAAGCAGAACCACGACCACCGGGATGTTGGTGGCCTCACAGCAGCCTCTGTTTCCGTGGTAACTGCTGGGTGACACGTGCTCTGTTTCCATGGTAACCGTTTCCATGGTAACCACTGGGTGACACTGCTCCATCCCCATGGTAACCGCCGGGTGCAAGTGGCGGCTGTTGCGCAGGGCGCCCCGCGCTGCAGCCAGCACACAAGGTGCCATGAGGAGATAAATCCCTCTGCTCTGTGATCAAGAGCAAAGGAACCAAGGGAGGGACTTCCAATATCGGACTGTAGTTATCCACACACAGCTTTAATCTCTGCCATCCGTTTTTCTTTCTTAACAATTCTCAGTTCCCGTCTTCAAATCAGTGAATAATCACGGCGAATTGTAATGCAGGGGGTCAGAAGCGCAGGTGGACTTGCACCAAATATTGCTACGTTGGAGAAATGAAAATAAAATAACTGAACAGGTAGATTATTTGGAATAAGAACAAGTTAGTTGGAAGACTGAGGCTTTTGGGCAGCGATTCTGGATATGCAGCAAAGCGCAGACCCAATGGGAAAGGAGCTGCCTGTCACTGGCTCCCTTTGGCAGGTGGTGGTGACTGAGAGGAAACTAACACCTTCCCTGGGCCTCCAAAACTGGTGTTTCTGGAGCAGGTGTCTTAGGAGAGAGCGAGATTGAGGGAGATGCTTCTTTGTGCTTCCCTGACTGGAAGGCGCTGTCCTTGGCAGGGCAGTCGTGAGAAGGGATCCCCGCTCTGCTGAAGTCCGTGTTTGCTTAATAATAAAATTAACTGAAAAAGGTGTAAGTGGCTTTTAAAATAGGCCATGTCGTTGAGCTAATAGGAATTTTTTCTCAGCCCCCTTTCTACAACTAATTTTAATTTTCTCTATATTTGAGCATCATGCAAATCAGATGAGTATTAGCCAGTGTAACAGCTATTGCAGATCTTACTTTGCTTCTTGTGTAAGAAAGTTTAGGAACATTAATCAAAAGTATTTGATCATCTTTCGTTTAAAGTAAAGGCATATTTGTTGGTGTTGGGATGTTTAAGCTCTACCAAGTTTTTGAAAAGGTTTGATTAAAAAAGTAGACTTGCTTTTCCAACTATGAGATGTCTGAACGAATAGAGAATGTAGAAAATACACGAGAGAGGTAATATTGACCCTTAGTTTGTCCAGCAGCCAACAGCTCCCTCGCGTTTGTGGTTAAAACGCACGGCAGCCGGGTCAGTCCTCAGTGCGCGCTGGAGAACGTGGCAACTGCTGCCGTGTGTTGAGCGGCTGCTGGCGTCGGGCAGTTGTGCACCCAATTGGGGTGCTTATGGGGTAACAACATGCTGTGGGGAATTGGAGATAGAAATAATATATTTGGGCATTGATTTTTTTTATTTTTATTTTTTTTAAGTGCAGTGTCATTTTAAGTGCATGCCAATTTCAGTAAGTGAAAATTTTAAAGCTTGCTGCTCTATCAAGAATTAAATAATGGCAAATGTGGCATAATGAAACTTATTTAATGGATTGTGCTCAATCTAGAGAGGAAATGGAAGTGAAAATATAAACGGCTTTTTAATGGAATTTAGTTTTGTGTTTTATCATGGCTACAAAAAGGAAAATAGAGATTTTTCTGGTTTTATAGGTTCACACAGTAAAAGTGTAGTTTCAGATGAGTAACCAGATGTGCTTTAATGCTCTTCACTGTGCTCATGGGCTCATCAGAGTTTTGAAGTGGAAAGCAAAAAATGAAGAAGCTTCCCAGCCACTCAGTGCTGCAGTCAGAGACGTTCTGGAGAAGCATCCTAAAAATGCCTTAAACTGTTAGTTTGCACAAAGTGTGTTTGCTGTTGAAGTAATTTTACCTGAACTGAGAAATGACAAATTCTGAGGCTGATAAAAGTATTAAAGATTCTCCTTGTCTTTGCAGGACGTGGGTCTCGGTACAGCCAAGCTAAGTGATAGTCCAACTGCTGCTAACAGGGATTAAGTCACATTCAGCTTCCCCATCTCTGGTTTTAACCCTTCTGCGCTGAGGTTAAGCACGTCTTGAATCTGCAAGCCGAGACGGGAATTAATGAGATTAAAACCTCCCCAAAATGAGTGAGCTCACTAAAGCTAAGCTGAGGAAGTGAATTTTATTCAGGCTATTTGAAGTTCCTTTTATTTAATATCTGTCTTCCCCCAGCGAATAAAATATTTTTGTATTTAATTAAGAATTACAATTTCCAAAATGTTACCATGCATATTTTAGGTTTCTGATGAATCTTACAGCATAATTCAGGATATTTAGATGTAAAATTCCACTTTTTTTCTTTGTCTTTAAGTAATAGAAACTTAAAGCAAAAATTCGCAAGCTGGTGTTGAGTATTTGTGTCTCTTTCCTAAAGCAGCAGAACATGATTCAAGCTATTTTTAAGGTGTTTTGCATTAGTCTAAAATAGTGTATTTTTTTTTTTACCTTTGGTAAGTATATCATCTGCATGCTTTTCAGATGAGTTTTGCTCATATAAGCATTTGGTAGCTTCTAAATTTACTTAATCTCGATTGTTTTTTCCATATGGCGTCGGATACACGTTACTCATCCTGCGATCTTAAGTTTCCCCCTTTTAGGTTCTGCGTCTCTGTTTCCACTTCCTCGGTGGGAAACTTCTCCCTTGCCCTGTACTAAAATCCTGCTGGCCCTGTTGGCTGGCATCAATGTGCAGGGTGTTTATATCAGCTTCCAAAAAACGCCCAAAGCAGCAAGGATAAAACTGCCTTTCGTTCATGTGCTGCACAATTTCTGATTGCTGGTGCTTGGGAAATTGTGTTGTTGGAAGGTGTTGCCTTCAAAAGGGGTTGAAGTCTGTACAGGTTGATTTAAAAAAAAAACATATGCTTCGATCACAACATATTCCTGCTTGAATAAATAGGAAAATTTAGTCTGCTCTCCTGCTCCTTCCCTCCTAGCTGTAGTCATGGCAGTTGCGGGTGGTTTTCGTGGTCACTGACCAGTTTCCATCATCCCTACAGGCAGCTCAGTCTGATACCCCTGGCCAAAGCTTGCCCGTGCCTTGTGATTGTCTCATAATTCCTTTTTACAATGTAAACCACTTTCCAACCCAATTACATCACTAAGATTCTTAAAAATTTGCTTCAATAGTGCTGTAATTTAATTTTAAGTGATTTTTATCTCCCGTGCATTTTCCCAGCTCTGCCGGTAAATGAGGCTGAGCGTGTATCTGCGGCAGTTTGATGCTCTGTTTCCATAGCCTCTCCCTCCACAGGAATTTGCCTCCTTCTTCTACTGAAACCTTCCTACCCAGGGCAGGGCCGAACAGAAGGAGTTTCCAAGACTAGGAGGTGGGAATATGCTGAAATGCTGGGATCACAAAAACATAACATTATTGTGCTATGGCCTAGTATATATTTTTATGTAGTATCCTAGCAATCAAAGGTCACTAGACTTGCTAAAAAAAATCAAAGTGAAGATGTATACATGATATAAAATAATTGATGATAGTCTTTTTCTCATTCTTTTTCCTTATATCACAATTTGAAGTTATGTAGGAAACTAGAATGGTCTGGTGACCGTTACTGGACCAAAAAAGGACCTAGTGATACCGGCAGGTATCTCGGAGTGGTCTGCATGAAGCGTTGCCTTAAGTTATTGCTGTTAATTACTCTTGCTCAGAGTGCACTAATATTGCTGAAGAACAGACCTTAAACAAGATTCATCGTCCAAATCTACCTAAACTCTTTGCTATGAAATTTGTGCCTCACAAAGAATTCCCTTCCTAAAATCTTTTAAAATAGTATTTTTTTTCCATCAGCTGAACTTAAAACTAGATGATCTAAAATTGCTTGTTAAATTTCCTTTTATGGAAATTATTTTAGGAAAATTGCCAGGTTTAGATAGTGAAATATCAGCACATGCAGCTGCAACCTACCTAGCAGCTACTTGTAGAGCTGCTTGGGGCATCTCGCAGGTAGGGGAAGGGATCGAGCTGCAGGGTGGCTCTTGCAGGGATCCAGCGCAGCCCCATGAGGGGTTTGGAAAGTGTTCACTGAACATGTGGTTGTGTAAGGAGCCATCTGGTCACTTGGAGCAGGCTCCGTGCAACTGCAGCTGGATACGATAGTGCATGGATCCTTAACCCTTACCCTTCTGGATCTTCAAAACAGCATTTTAGGAGAGACCGTTTTTGATGATCTATTATTCCCTTGTATGCAGTGACAGCTTGATCACTCCGAAACCTGGTCGCTGTTTCTTGGAAAGGTGGAGGACTGAAAAAGCCCACAAAAATGGAAGGAGGAGAAAAATTTCCAAGTTGCCTTCTCGCTGCGGCTGGAAGCAGATTGAAGTCAGTAGTGTGACAGGAGGGCTTCGAGGAGACAACAGCACATAAGTTCTTTATTGACAAGTTCCCACGTCCCAAGCCCTGAAATAATACCCAAAACACTTCTAGTGGTATTTTTTAATGAGAGCTTGAAGTGTGCGACTGAAGAGCTAAGTATTTATTTAAATATATGTTCATAGAGTGAATAGAAATTGATTAATGGTACTGCAGAACTTACATAGCCACTTACATGTGGTATATTTGGAAATGGCACATCCTTCGACAGTGGAACTTGAGGAGGGTTTGGGGTCATGCTGTTCCCACAGAGGGTAAGGTTATCTCTGCTACTCGCTTTCTTTGCTGTGTTACAAGGAACCGAAGGGTTTCTGCTTGGCTGTTGCTATCTCATGGTAAAAAGGGGCAACACTGTGGCCTGGGTGATGAGACCTGGACAAGGCTCCATCTGGAGAGCTGGGATAAGTCAAAGTGCAACTTTGAAAAATGTCCCTATTTCCTACAGTCAGGATGGCTAGACCTAGGGATTTGTGAGGCTGATCAATGTGCTTTATAACAGGTGACTGCAGCCCTGCTGTAGGCTCAGAGGGTTTTTGCAAGAAGTCCTTTATCTGGCTGCTTTTGGCTTGAATTCTGCTAAAGAGAAGCTTGATGTTTGTCATCAGCATGGGCTGTCCAGTAATCCACTTTCTTTCCAAGACTTCCAAGAAGGAGTCCCAGGACAGGAGTGTGCCATGGGCTGGGCAAAGGCAGCACCCGGGCCCAGGGATTTCCTGTCTTCGCGTGGAAGCAACGGCTCTGGGGGAAGGAAAGGCCCTTTTTGTATTTGTTGGTTCTCGGTGGCATTTGCAAGCATTTTTGGCACAGCATATTTATGTAGTCCAGGCTCAGAAATATCGCAAGCCATTCAGTCAAACAGGACTTTGTGTTTGCTGCAGATCTCCTGAATGTCAGTGTCTCCGTTCAGTTGCACTTAAGCAATCTCTAGCCACAAAGAAAAAAAAAATGTATTAAAATACACTTGGGATAATATCCTTTGAATCAGGACTTGTTATGTCTAAGTATACATGAATAGATGCATTTTCCATAGTTGCTACAGTGGTAGAACTTTTTTAAAATCAATTTGATAATGAAATAACATGACAAAATGTTTTCTTTGATTGCAATTGTTAGAGTATTTAAAGAAAACAAAATAGTTATTTCACATCAAACCAAAGATTAAGCGTAATCATTTTTTTCCAATCTTTACTTGCATTGGAAAGGAGCAGTGAAAGAGTCTTACTGGGAGTTAAGTCTCTGAGCTTCAGTGCTTCCTTTTAACATAGGAAACAGTAAAGAATATGCAATAAAACGTGGTTTAAGAAACTCTGTGTCATCTATCTTACACTGCAGCCTGCCAGTGCTTATTGATGCTCCTTTCTGTGCAGCGCCGACAGCCAGGGATAAACGGATGCCCCATTCAGATGCACGAAGCAAATAATCTGCAGCAGGGAGGTGTCTTTGTGTTTGTGCATGTACGTGGCATTAATCCAAACCCGAACAAGTTTGTTTATGCCCAACTGCACAGTTTTTCAAAAGGAGGTGGGTTATTTCTTTTCCTCATTTGAACTCATAGTGGAAAACATTTCAGCAGCCATCAGTCTCCTAAGTAAAAACAGCATGAAATAGCTATAGGGCAGCATGGAAATTCCCAGTATCCTAGAGAGGCTTTGTTGCTTGGCTTGGATAATCTGCCAGCTGTAAACAGGCTCCATTGAATTATGCTGTGTTTCGGATGCTATTTTTGTAGTGTATTTTAATAGATTTGGCACTGTGGTGGTGGTCCCGGCGTCCGGGAGCAGCTAGTGAGGATCTAGAATAGCTGGATGCAACTGTAAGCACTAACCCTTTAACAACAAGACGTAACCGTGTTCTGTGTCTGTGCTTCCCGGGTACATCTCCACCTCACCAACAAGTGGCTGGGGCCTTGGGGAGGTAGAAGACGTCTGTGCAGGAGCAGGGACAGCTTCAGTGTCTTGCAGCGTCCATCTGTGGATGACTAAGGCTGCACTTACCTTGGGCGATGCAGTCAGAGTAGCTGTGGAGTTGAGTTCTGATGCTCATCTGCTTTGCAGTGAAACCGCTTTCTTGGGTTTACTCATGCTAAAATAACTCCATTTTAAGCAGAAATTGCAAGGGGAGGTTGTACTGGGGCAGGGCTAGGGTTGGCTGCCACCAGGAGCATCAGTTTTCCTTCAGATCTTCATGTAGGAATATGGCCCAATCCCGCAGAGTTCGACTACTCTAGCAGTACTGTGAAGGATTGTTTTTATGTTAAGATTGTAAGTGAAATCTAATTGCACTTAGTATAAAGAGTTTAGTAGAACACATGATGCACAGTGAGGAGGAGAGCTGCTGGCATGTGCCTGCAGGGACTACTCTTCAGCGCAGAAAGTGGTGGCAATCTGGGGCTCATAAACAGCTCTCAGAAACGCGCTGGATTTTGCAAATGCAAAATGAGCCACAGAGCCTGTCTCTTACTAATCCACGTCTATTTTAACTCTGAAATCTTGTTTCTCAAATCTTACTATAAGCTTTAAGAATTCATAAATTAATTCTTTGCAAGAGATTAAGTTAGTGTAATGCAGTTTCTGCCTGAGTCGAGAATATACTGAGCAGCTCTGTGTGTCTGACTCCTCTTGAAAGGACAGGGTACTCCTGCCGGTTAAAGATGATAAATCTCAAAGCAGTCGCTAGTGATAATGTCAGTGACAAAAGGAAAATGAGATGGGGCTGGTTTCTGTTATCAGGCGAAGTGAAAATGTTACCATCTTTTTATCGTCAGTGCTATGGCTGAGTAAAGTGCACCTACGTCTTGATGTTGCCAGCAAGCTCCAGTGACCAACTTTTCTAAGCACAGAGCACCTCTGCGTTTAAGGGCAGAAACCTCTGCCAGGAGAAGGGCTGCTGTTGCAGTCGAGTGGACTCGTTCGTGCAGAGCCCTTGTCGAGGCCGTGCGAGCAGGAACGGAGGGGCAGGCTGACACGGTGCCTTCTGAAACCTTTCTCATCCCCTACTGCTTGCAGAGCAGAACTACCCCACAGCGGTAAAATCCTGCAGCATCTCCTGATCCATTCCTAAGCCAGGGAAGGCGACACCTCCGCAGCTTTTGCAGGTGCTGCTTTGCTCAGTGTTTGCTGAGAGCCGTTGAACCCATTCCCTGTTCCATGGTGTGTTGGTCTCCTGCACCCCAAACCTTCATGGGGCTGGAAGCCGCGGAAGGCAGAGGAGCATGGAGAGGCCGAGCGTCCTGGGCAGGTCACAGGCCAGAGGCGAGGGCAGCTTTAGGGAGCCCGCGACTTCCTTAGAGCAGGAAACACGTCAGGGCTGGAAACGAGAGCACCCGGCAGCCCCCAAGCCTCAGCTGTAACTTTGTGCCACCTCCAGTCCCGAGTGAAAGCCCTGCGAGGAACCTGCTGTGGAGGATTCACCTTGCTGCTGTTGCAAAGATCATTTTGGTTGCTTGGATGAATGTAGGTGAGAACCTATTGGCCACTCATTTTTACTGGCTATTCACGTGTAGGATTTCATTTTCATCCACTGTAGATCAGTTTCTCTATTCCTAGCATTTGGTCTATTTTAGAATTGCTTTTTATATTCTTCAGGATCCAAGATCCGTTTCCAGGAGGTGATAAATTAGTAAAACAAAAGGAAACAGCTTTGGTGAATCCCCGCAGCTCGCCCGTTCTCAGCTTTGTTACTAACACTTCGGGCAAAGGAACAGCAAAAATGTCAAACGATTGTATTTAAATTTAAATTAGATAATAAGTCTTATCGTCCTGGCAGGAGGGAAGTCTGGCCTTTTAGGACAGAAGGAGCCTTATTTATCACGTGTCCAGGCTGTGGGGATGAAGATGCTTAATCTTTACTGCAGCAGAGTTATAAAATACCGACTCCTGCTCCGTGGCTTTGGGCGGTTATCGTATGTCTGTGTACGGGGTAATGCCCCCCAGCAGCCCGGGTGCAGGATGTGTGTCCTGCACAGAGGGGCAGATGGGCCGGCACCCTCCCAGCACCCAGCGGGATGGCTGGGGGTTAAACAGCAGCACGATGGAATCCAGAGCTGCAGCAGGTTTGTGTGCACGAAGTGCGTGATCCGTCTGTTGTCCTTGCAAGAACTGCCAGATGAGTGATCCTTTAAAAAAATATATACGTGTTTATCACTGCCGTTTTCTTTTTGCAGAGAAAATAATTAGATTCTGACTAAATTGCAGATCTGATTTGGTTGCAGATCGCTCTGGTCTCCTGGCTTTCATGCGGGTTCTGGCTGCTTCGATGTTGCATCCCAGGCTGGTCCCCTTGGTTCTTTCCTGGGCACTGTCCCACCTCCCTCGAGAGCCCTTTGTGAGGCTGGATTAAATGTAACATCGTCCTCGTTTTCATAGCCCAGACTGAAGTCAGCATATCCCTTGTTACTGTGTCCACAGAACTCAATTTTGTTCTTCATTTACCTGTTCTCCCCTGTTCTCAGGGTTGTTTTGGCACGTTTGGCTCCGCTGTGCGGGGCTCACCCATGTCCCTGTGCTGCGCAGTGCAGGTCTGGGAATTCTTTCACTTAGAGAAACTAAATGGAATAGACTAAAATTAAGACCTAAAGAAAAATCTCCCCAGAGTTGAGCTGAAGCCATTCAGTATTTCTGAGCTTTTAGACCACGGACCTGCCTGGTAATATCAAGGTGATGGTGGAATTGCATGAAGATGCCCAACCAACCAAGGTATCCACCCAGGAAGGACTTTTGCTCTAAAGCACTGTTCATCTCATTTTTGTTATTAACAAATCTTCCAGGAAGGACTTATCATCCTGTCGAGTTTTAGAAACGGATTTTCACATTCATAGTTAGGAGGAGTTAAGGGACTTGACAAAAGCTGCCTGTATGTCTTAGTAGAGCAATTCGAACTCGAGCACTTTCTGGAAGACCAAAACAACACAACTTTTTTTCTTACTGTTCCATTTGCTCTTGCAGTAATTGCAAAAGCAAGTTTTTGTTATTAAAGAACAAAATAATCACCCTAGTTGCTGCAGCCGCAGCCGTTAGCCCCCTCGTATCTGGGAAACGCTGGTGCAGGAGCTGGGAACTGCCCTGCCCTTCCAGCCGCGAGGCTGCCCGCGCCGGCGGGACGTGCACGGCCACTCACTGTGTGATACGGATAGGAGGCTTAAGGGCAGAAATAGGAGCTAAGTTCTTAACTTAACAATCAGTGTACACAAGTACATTAGTGGTTCATTAGCACATAAATGATGGGTGTCAGCAGGTAGGAAAAATCTAATTATTCATATTTTTCTTCTTTTTGATATATTATTAGTATTAGGATATTTTGATGTTAGGAAAATCAGAGGAGGTCAGTCTCTTTCTCACCACTTGGCACTGGAAGGTGCTGGGACCTTTCTGGTTGTGCTGTACCACTGGGCAGGGGGAAGCTTGCAGTTGTTAATATATAATATTATATAGTATAGATAGTATATCATGCCTGCTACTGCCATCATCTCTATCAGCACCTGAGAAGTTGCTTTCTTGGGTACTTCCAGTGCCAAACACACCGTGTTGTTCAAGAGATAATTTGATGATTAAAGCTCTTCTCCTCCTGTGTCCCCTTCCCACGTGAGCCGGGAGGAGGCGCCGGGCTGGGCCCCGTGCAGGGCTGCTGCCTCAGCAAGCTGAAATTGCTACTTGTCAAGCAAGACTTCCTCCCGTTATTTTCCCATATAAGATGCATTGTGGATCCTGATGCACAAGTGTTCTGTTTTTACTTACCTCACTATTTTCAATAAAAGCGTATCCCAGATCTGTCTCCTTTTCCCTTAAAGATGATAATTACAGCGCGAGCAGGGAAAAACAAACCCAGGTATTCACTGAACACGGTTCCTCTGCAAGAAAATCCTGCATTTTGTTATTGCATAAGCAGCCTTGGACCATGTTCAGCTTCTGAACCATTTGCTCATTATATTACACAGTCCCTGAGACGTGGCAGCCTGTAATGCTTACACAGACCTAACAACCCCACATCAAGCAGAGGGTTCGCAGGGGCCAGATGTACAGCTCAACTAGCTGAATTCATCATCTTTCAAATCATCATTGAAATACACAACATATAGTCATAACAAATATAAATAAGTGGTGTTTCACGGCAAACATATATTTATATATATGTGTGTGTGTTTGTTCAATTATTTTTTGGCTTTCTAGTTAGTTGTGTGTTACATTCCACAAAAAAATGAACATAACTTTATAAATGCTGGTGCCAATAGGTGTTAGAAAGCTCAGGACCGAGTATTGCTCTGAAGTTAATGAACCAGGGGTCGTTCTCGCAGGATGTGGGGCGTTTCCCGAGTGAAATGGAGCACGGTCAACCCCCTGTTAATCACTGCCAATGGATGGTAACTGGATACTGATCTTTGTGTTATGATAACTTGAAGGTAAAATCAGCATAAGAAAAAAAAAACAGATAATAGAATTGTGTGAAGCGTCTTGGCTTACAGAATTATTCAAATATTGATGTAGATGGTGAATATGATAAAATGCCAAAGTGGAAAGAGATTTCTAGAAAGAGGATGTGCAAGTTGGGATCATTCAGATTAGAGCAAATTTAAGCATGTGTTGGTGATTATTTCACAGCAAGAAGAGACTGAATGTGTTTTTGTTATGAATACTGTGTTCTGCTGTAGAAATGTGTATTTTGCAGCAGAAAGAGTTGTGTAATAATAAACAGTTGACTAGAATTGACAATTTCATTTTGTGGTCAAATGTAGCCTCGCTGGGAAGCCACCCCGTCCAGATTTTAACCTGTTCTACTGGGGCATCTTCAGGGGTTTCGGTTTTACTGCGGAGGGATCATCTCCTCGGAGTGGGATCACTGCTGGGCACGAGGAGCAGACTGTTGGGAAACGCAGGCGTGACCGTGCGGAATGCATTTGGACTTGTCTTATATCGATCTTTATCATATAGACATGGCTTAATATTACCTTTTAGAGGAGGATCTCAGGCAAGTCTTCCATATTAAACACTGGGGTTACAGCTGGAAATCAGATGAATATTGTGACAAAGGAAAGCATGACACCAAAACCTGATGAAAAAAGAAGTCATCAAGTTTATTGCTCAGCTAATGCCTTTTTTCCTAAGCCATTTTTAATGTGAATAATATTTTGTAAGCAAACCTAGAATCAGGGACCCTCCAGAGGGATACTGGGGGGATATCTGTGAAAAACTCGATCCTGAGCTTTGCTGTTCTCCCAGCCTGTGCTTACAACTTCCATTCCCCTATCTCACACGGGTACCAAAGTTCTTCCAGCTACAGCCCCATTATTTAGGTTTTACAAAAAACTTCTCTCTCCAGTTTTATCCTGAAGAGTTGGCTCAATGAGATGGGAAAAAATGTTTCTTTCTGTAAATTTACACAACCTTGAGTGAGGAAATAACTGCAGCTGCAGCTACTATCTATGCAAAAGGCAGCCTGGAGAGCACAGTTTATGGTGTGCTCCAGGGAAAGCCAGGGAAGAAACCCAGATGTGTGAATAAACTGGAAACTGGTGAAAAGGAGCAGCTCCTGCCCCCGGCAGCAGCCCCACAAACCCTGTCCGGGGGCTCCAAAGGGCAGAGAAGGAAAAAAATCCCATTATATTATAAGTAAACGGGTGCAACTCAGGTAGCGGTAAAGTTAAGGAGTCAGTTTTGCCACAGGGGCTTGGAGTCGCGTTGCTGGCAGAGCTATTCCTAGGAAAGCTGCTGGGCTCCTGGTATAAGAATACCTTTCCCTGGTTTGGATTTACACACTTTAAATGTGTATTTTAATCGAAGTGAGCTCTCAGCTGTATGTGAGCTGCAACTCTGTCCAAAAAGGTGTCTGGGAAACTCGCCGTTGACTGAGACAAATGAGAAGGTGGATTTGCAAACACTGCGTGTAGGTCTGCGAGCCAGGCCAGCAAAAATAGATTCAGAACAAGCCTGCCCGTTTCATCTCCGTGTGCATTTGCCAGAAAGGACCATTTTAGACTGTTCATACTTTTGCCTGCTAGTCTGTGGAAGAACTGACCTGCTGAAGGGTAAATTGGTTTGGAAAGGCGCCTCATTTAATGCCAGCTATTCTAAGTATAGGTGGGCCTCTATTCCAGAACTAAATCATTAAATCCAGGAGAGGCAACAGCAGGAAGATTCTCTTCCTCCTACTTTATTAATGTGGGTCTGGGGATTGTGGGTTTTTATTATTTAGAAAAAAAAACAGTATCAGTAAAACTTTCTGGCTGTTCACTGAAAGTCAATGTTTTTGTGGTCCAGCTCCAGCTCAGCCAGACACGTTGAGCTGGCAGGTTTTCTCGTGAGTTTTGGGAGTGAGGGCTAAGGAAAGGGAAAGGGCTGAAATGGATGGTTTTAGCGTGTGACTTTTTTAGTAATCTGGGCTTTTAGACATTTAAATCTAGTTTGGTTATTAGATATCTGTGGCTTTGTAGCATCATGTCAGATGCTCACATTTTTTGTCCTTCATTCACACATACTGGTGTTCATGTAGCCATCCAAAACCCATCTTATTAGCTCTTACTTCTGTCAAACCAGATTTATATTGATCCATATCTCTTCATTTAAGAGAACTTGTTCCGCACACTTCGTACCTTTTCTCCTCTAAGGGAATTTCCCCTCCAGAAGCGGGAAGTCGCTTCGCTTTGGGCTGGCACTAATGTCATTGTATGGACGTGCCAGCAGGAGGAGCTTGTGTATAAAAACGCTCTCAGTAAAACCTGCCCAAATCCCAACGACGGCTTCGTGGCGTGAACGTGCACCGTAAACTCCTGTACACCCGTGAACTGACTGGCTGCCGGATCCCGAAGCGCTGTTAGCAGCAGGGAAATTATTTGAGACAAACCAGATAAGGCTAAAATGTAATTTTATTCCTTTCTATATCTGATATTTACATACTTTTGTGCTTGCATGTTCTGCAAAACATGCATTTAACACAGGACACGTTTCTGAAAGCCCTTCCCGTGCTCTATTTCAGATACATTCTAGGATATAAACACGGCACTGTAGGTTTTTAAGGAACATTGTAGAAATAACAAGTACCAATGCTTGAGTAGCAATTCCTGTTATTGAAGGAAATCCATGCTAACCGCACGGCGGGAACCGGGTTCCCAGGGATGAGCAGGATCCCCTGCAGCATCTGAGAGTGCTATGGTTACGTTGGACTGTTCTGCTAGGAAATTTCCAGCCAGCAAGATACGTTGCCATTAAAAATATTTTCTGGCAACATTTAACATCTGGATTGGGCATAGATTGTTCTCTGTACTAGTTTTCTTTTATTTTAGTGCATAACTATATATAAAAGTAAGCCTGGCTTTGTATGCTGTGTAGTGTTGTTACTGCCTTGCCGAGCTGCAGAATGCAAAGTTTAGTCATATTTATTGGTGTGTATGGAAAAGTTTAATTTAAAACCATGTGGAATCCTATACAAGAATGGCAAAAGCACAACACTGTCCCTTTGTACTGTAGTTTCCCGAGGAGTCTGTAGCCTCTGCATGTCACCTAGGTAAGCTGGAATTTTCTGTCATTGCTTGTTGTTGAATTTAATGTACTTCTCTTTGCCAAATGGCTCGTTCATGTACGACCGGTCTGTTGTGGACCAGAAGAGACCGCAGGGTCCCAGCAGGGATGTATTGCTAATGTAATCACCATGTAATGATACATCCATCTGCAGTTAGAGGATTCCTAAACAGAGCATCATCCAAGCCCTTGTCTATTCTGCTTGTACTGTTATCACTTCAGAGTGCTTATCCCGCCATTCCTGAACTTCAGCCCCTAGAGATACGCGTTTACCCTGTAATTTGCAGTCCTCCATGAAGTATCCAGACTGCTGCTCGTGCTCCACTTCGAGAGGGCCCGTTTGCGGCTCGCCGCGGGCCGATGGCGGCGGCACGCGGTTCCGTGCGGTTAGAGCCACGCTGCGCCGCGCGCTCTGTACGGGCTCCCATGGCACCTGCTTTGTCACATGCCAGCAGCTCCACAACAACCCACACCTGGTCTAAACTAACCATCTCCATCTCGTTTCTCTCTTTCTCCTAGGGATATCCAGCCTCCTGGGGAGCCCGCGAGCAAGAGCAGCCGCGCGAGGGCGGCTCCGCGCTTCCCCCGGCTCTCACGCAGCCACGCGAGGGAGCCCCGCAGCCTGGAGCCACAGAGCGGAGACCTCTGACGCCGCCAATGCCAGTTCCACGGTGCTTCCCGACACCTTCCTGGACTGTACAGGCCATCATAGAGACTCCAGCTGCACCAACCGAAATCCTGAAGAGATGTTCATTGCTAAGGGGCGTCTCCTGGTTAAGTGCTTTGGAAGGCAGTAGGGGCTTCCTCAAACAACAGGTCGGCTCCTCACAGAGCCGCACAGTGCTAGCCACGGCAGTGCTCATATGCACTTAAGTGCCCATCTGCACTTAACTCGCTCCTCTGCAGTTGTTCTGTTCTGCGAGTTCCCTGTTTGTGTTGTAGTGTCTCCCCTTCTACACTTTTCCAGAGACATGGGTATCATGTCAAGACATGTTTTTCTTTAGAAGAACAGCTATGATTATCACTACTTAGTATGTCAGAAAGATGCGCTTAAACAACCTCACTAATTTATTACCTTTTTGTAAATAGAAAAAGACTGTTTTTGTTTTTGCTTTCTTTTTTTAATTGTAAACCTCTGATACACACAAAGGTTTTTAAATAAACTTGACAAAGTAAATGACAAGGGAAAAAACGGTGCCGGTGGCAAAAGAGAGCTTTTGTATGTTTGTAGTTAGGTATTCCCAGTAGCTTTCATTTGTGGAAATAATTCTATAAAATCAGAGAATGTAATAATTTTTTAGTGATGTTCCAGTCTTGCTGAAGTAAGGCTGGGTGCAATATTGTTCACTTCTACAGACTACCACCAGGATTCACAAAGTTAACACAGCACGAAATAGCATTTTCACATCCTGAGTTATATATTGCCATTGATTTGTTGCTGGCGTTACAGAACAGTCCTTCATCGTTAAAGGGCAGCTTGGAATTCTTCCTTTATAAAACCACTCCCATGGCATTACTTCAGAATTGCCTGAAATGGAAGTGCCTGTTACCCATCACCACTTACTGAAAAGCAATTTGTAATGGTACTATTGTGAGTAACTAAAAAAATTAGCAGGAGTTATTATAAGTGATGGAAGTTCTGACATGGATTAACTGGAATCCAGTTCAGTATCCATTAGTTGCACTGCCGTAGGCAGTTAATTATATATTAGCTATCTTCTTTTCTTTATTAAGTTTAAGCAATGTACATTCAAATTTTCTATCAAATGTATTCTGTTTTTCCTTTGTGTAAGAACATCTTTCTTTGCAGAAGTTCTTGGATAATCTGACTTAAATTGGTGTATCTTGTCATTTGATTGTCCGTTTGTTATATTAAATTCTCACATCGATAGATACTGAAGTTCTAATACTTCCCTGCAGAAAACCAAGCTAATTATTAGTAATGCACTTTCTATCTCGATGATTTATTAAAGTTGTAGCAAACGGAGCTGCCGTCTGCCGGTCTGCGGCTCTCCCCCCAGCGAGGACGGGTTCGGGCAGCAGGGACTCGTGTTCGTGGGTCGCACGCAATCCCGAGCCACAAATCTCGTGTTCCTCACACCAAACAGCCCGACACGGTGCACGCTGCACCCGGCAAGGGGGAGCAAGGAATGCAGGAGAACTGCGAACCAGCGCACGTGGTTTGGACCGAAGGATGAGATACTGCTAGAGCCTGGGGTAGCGGACGCTTATTTAAGGGAGAAAAGAGCAAGCAGCGTGCCAGGTAACGCCTGTCTGTTACTTTGAAAAGATTCTGAGGTTGTATCTCACCGTGGTCTAGAGACTCGGCTAGCAGAAGAAATAACACATCTTTTAACACTGCATTGCAAGTGAATCTGAAAGAAGAAGCTGTGCAGTTCTCTGTGATTCATCTGTTTGTCACACGAAGCTGTATTAATATTCAGGAAATAACTCACAAGTTAAAGTGCTCATCTGTATTCAGAAAGTTGAAAACTGGTACGAAAGCTAATTTAGCATGTGTAGACTAAATTTAAACTTGATCTTTTTTTAGTTGTTTAGAAAGAATTTTTCCCATCTCCTATTTGGGTCTCAAAATTAATTCATTCCTGATCATTTTGCCTCTTGTAATTTTTAATGTATGTATATAGATGACACGAAAATACTAAACTTGTTTATTGTACACCAGTCGTTCTTTGCTACCCTTACCTGAGCTGTGTATAAACTACTTTGGCTGCAGTCTGCAGTGTTCACTTTGTGGTGCAGGATACACAGTAATGAGAGCTCTGCGAGTCCACGTCCCTGCTCACCTGCGGGTGCTCTAACCCCTGGCGCTGACCTGCAGCTCTTTGGTCACTGCGTCCTCGCTTAATTCACCTGGTTACTTCTGAAGGTCAAGGAGATACTTGCGTGACAGCAAGTAGGTGCCCAGTGCTTGAATGTCCAGTTGTTTAGCACCTCAGTACATGTTTAGCACCTCAATAACATGTCCTGTATTTCAGAGAATTACAAATACTTTTACAAATAGCACTTTTGTTTGGCCACCAAAATCAGGAAGGATTTTAAAGGAACTCCCCCAAGAATCTCAATATACTTATACTTTTTCTTATAAAATATTCATACCTGTATCATTGGTTCCATCAACTGAGTGATTATATCAGTTTCTCTTCTGTGTCATTTAAACTCATGTACATAGCTAGGATTTTTTACAAACCTTATCTAGTTTGGTGCTAACATTTAGCTCTTACATCCATCATGGTATCTGCTCAGTGGTTACTGCACAATGAGTTGAGGAATTCAGCCGGCTCTCGATGGTGCTTTGAACATCGCTGTAACCACAGAGCAGAGCACTCAGGCCAGCTTCATCCGCTGAGTGGTTCCTTCAGGCTCAGGACTGCAGCACTGTTGGAGGCTCTGCGGGCAGATCTGTGGTGTTATTTCATTTCTGTTTTACCTGCAGACATTATAAATCTCTAGGGATGCTCGCCTTGGACCTTGAGCATCTCTTCAAATTAATTGGTAAATATAAATGGCATTACTTTTTATTTTAATGCTGTTCTGTTGTATGAAAACTGAACAATTTCCTAAGAAACCAAAAACAGGAGAATATCTTGCATCTTTTGCAGATGTGATTTTCTGTCAGCATTAATTCATGAAATATTGATTATGTTTAGTCAAAATCTCAATTAGAGATGCTGTTGTTCATTATAGAGAATGCATTGCATTGACAGCTTTTGTATCAAATTAAGTTTCTCAATAATAATAAATTTCCAAGGTTTGTATGAGACAGCATAACAGCATAGTAATACAGGCTTAAATTCTTATGTGCATTAAATCACATACTCTTAGGAAGATTAATACTTCCAAAAACAGTCTTGTTAGGGAATATATTGTTGATGTAATAGTTGCAAACAAATTCTATCACCTTACAGACTCTACTGGAAGTCAGAACCCAGTGTGACGGGATTAATAAACAAGTATTTAATGAGAGGACCTAATGATATTAATGATCCCTGGCTCAGAATGGTGACCCGTCCGCTAAGATGCATTTGTACTACACAATTATGATTTATTGTACAGGGCAGTGTCTGCGTGCAGCCGTCCAGCTCATTAACGGGAACGTGGTAACAAATGAGGGCGACCGACCCGGGGCAGCCGTCGGGGACCGAGCGAGCCCCTGCTGCTGTCAGCACAGCTTGGGTACTCCAGAAGTGATGTGTTGGTACCGGTATTAGTGATTAGGACTCTCCCATCTGCGTGTCAGTCCTTTCCTTTGCTTCAGAGCATAGGGAGCTGTCAGCGCTGTTGCAGTTTTGTTATTTCGAAGGTTTGAAGAAAACCCACCCCAGATTTACACCCTGCACTGGGCTCATTCAGTCCACCTGTGGATTCAGACAGAGTTACCTGCTTGAGGGGAGATGAAAACCCTGGGGAACCACCGTTTCAAAGAAAAATAAACACCTCTTGGCACAAGTTTGCTCCTAGACCCTCCTTGCAAGTCCTGAAAGCATCTCTGTGCTCTGCTGGTGGTGACTCCAGCTACCCGGGAAAAAGGCCACAGGAAAACACATTTTTTTTCCTTGAAAACAGTAATATTTTTCTGTTGAACTCGACTCACCTCTGGAAATGGTTAAACAGCTCAGTAAAGTAAGGAATTTGTTTCCTTCCATTTTCTCTTTTTGGGATATTGAAGTCAACACTCTCTCCCCCATCAGGCAATATTAATTTGATGAACATGTGGCCATTTCAGGAGTTTCTTAGCATCATGTATTTGAAAGAATCACTTTCATACATGAAATAAGGCCTATTATACAACGTTTTTAAATATGAGTTACCCTGCTCTGTATTTTACATACTCCTTGAAAAATCAAACTCTTGCTCCACACAGTGCTCTGACACTGGAAATCTTATTTCTGTTCTGCACTAAATGTGCTTTTATGGTCCTGCACCATCTAACTTAGATGTTTAGAGAAGAAGACTTGTCCAAATCTACCAACTGCTGCAAATACCAGGACTTAAAGAGGATCTTTGTTGCCCAAACCAACGTCCTGCACTTCCACGGAGGAGGAATCCATTTGTTTAACGAGTGTTCAAGAGGGAGACCCCGTTGGCAGGACTGGTAGCTGGTCTCTTCAGCAGGTGACCGAATTATTCAAGAAGCTAAAAAATATATATAGGAAAGCAAATGTGGTTGAAAATCTATTTCTGAAAGGCTGCATTTTCTTTTCTTAGTAAATAGGGAAATAAATTATATTTTTATGTGGGACCAAACCTGTTGGCAACTGAAGAAGCTGAATTTCCTTTAGATTTTTTGGAGATTTTTTTTCTTGTTAGACAACTTTAAGAAAAATAGTGTCAATTCTAAAGCACATGTATGTACAGTGTTCACATAAGGATTAACAAACTGTATGTAATATTATTTTAACTTATGCTCCTGTTTACATTACAGAATTTTTAAGCAAGTGTCTATATATAATTTTCTAAATACTTTCTTGTATTTTTTTAATATCCTATGGTTAATTTTGTTGTAATCTGGTTGAAATATGTTACTTTACAATGAAGAAAATAAAAATAACACCTTTTTATGTTTCAAAGAGGGCAGTTTACACCTTATTTGTACTTTTCAGCTGTTTTGTGATTATTTCTGTGATTTGTGCTCATTTTTTTTCCCAAAGTGTTTATAGAATGATGTACACAGGCATTAACTTGTCTTATCAGAAGTACCTGATGAAGGAAATCTTGAATGTTTCAGTTTATACTTGTGTATCAGATAAATAATGAAGCAAACACAAAGTAAAACACTGCCAAAAATAAATTTGTATCTTGCATGCTGCCTTTAGAAAAAAAAAATTCTTACTTAAGTTATATAAAGTCTATTCCAAACTAAATGTGATAATAATTTTATAACTATTTATATTTATACTTCATAATTTCGGTACAGCAGATGTTTGGGTGTAGATGAGGGGACTGTGACCGTTTCCATGTCTGGGCTGCTGAGGGGCTCCTCCTGCCCAGGCCTCCTTCTCAAGGGCAGTCCCACATTCCAGGACGGATGTTGGATTCGCTTTCCTGGGAAATGACACATTCCCGGGCATTCAGGCTGATGCCTCCCTGTCTTAGCTCATACCTGGGTATTTCCAGTCTGTGCGGAAACAAGTTCCAGATCTGGGTGCTCATTCAGCTGGGAAGGGGTAAATGGGGTCCACATTCAGCCACTTTGCACCTGACAGACAGAGCTGTAATTTAGAGAAATGCCGTATTAGTGGATTCCTTGTATGCCCGTAGCAGTGAGCACAGGAATTCAATTAAATATTCAAGCCATTGCTATTGCACAGCCAATTAGTTGAACTGCTCAAGTGAAGAAAAGTTTGTAGGAAGCGACTCTTGCTGTAAGATTCATAAGGATGTTCAGGCATCCACACGGCTTAAAATCTGGGGTAAGTTACATGCCTTAATAGGAGCCAGACGATCATAGAATCATAGAATCACAGAATGCCTAAGGCTGGAAGGGACCTCTAGAGGTCATCTAGTCCAACCCCCCTGCA
>JAWLRI010000217.1:186614-196880 GCA_034781795.1 Crypturellus tataupa | reverse complement strand
ACACCCTGGTAGCACAGATAGGCTCAGGCACTCCCCACAGCCAGAAACCTGGACCTCTGCATGTTTCTGTGGCAGTTAAGATCACTTACTTGAATTGGTCCTGGCAATCCATGGCAGTTTCCTTTGCTCTGTTGTTGTCTCTCAGCAAATCCTGATACCGGTGCTAGCTCTGGAGAGCTACACCGAGAAGCCTAAAGTTGTCCTTTCTTCAGGAGACACGCACAGGATTTACAGTTTTGTTGGGTTTTTCTCACACAAAAAAACAGAAAATGAAAACTTTTTTTTTACAATGATCTGTCAGAAGAGCAAAAATAATTGTAAGATGATGCTTCACTCTTTCAAAATGACCTCCTAACTAACCCGTGTTATAAGTGAACTTACTTCATTTCAAAATTTTAAATAATAGACAACTGATATATTGGTATAGTGTAAGTCACGCTTAGTATCCTTCTATGAAATTATAGCATAAACTGCAGTTTTTATGTGTTCGTGTTTGTCATGCTCATTTTCCAAATTTTTCTTTTTTTTTTTTTTTTTGCCTGCATTATAACGGTAGATTTTTATTACATGCTGTTTCTGAGCCTCATGGCAATAACTTTCTTTTTATTTCCAATTCCACAATATTGATGCTGCCATCAACATTTTTTAAGTTTTCTAATATTTTAACATTATTCAGCAAGTGCGCGTACCTCATCCAGTGCAATGTATATCATTATTAAAAATCATTTTTATAAAGACTATATATCTTTACTCCTATCCAGCTTATAATTAATAATGTTTCATTTACTTAGGTCATTTATCAGTGGCACCTTTAGTTGTCCCTCTTACAGAAGGCAGTTCAGCTTTATGTGGAGCTTCACCTCTGTTGAGCACATTTTTCTACTCAAATTATTTCATTCTTGGTGCTGCCTGTTGCTCACCAAGGGCTGCGAGCGAAGACGTCCCAGCAGGGTCTGTGTTTCCCCCTGCCAAGGGTCAAAGCTGGGACCATCGGGTGCTGCGGCCTCTTCCCAAGGAATCCCCCAGCCTTGGTAGGCAGAGAAGGGAAATCCTTTCCTCTGGAATCGCAGTTCAGGTAAGACAGATTTCAGATGCACATTGTACAGCTTTGTGGAAAATATTATCAGATTAGTAGATAGCAAGATAAGAGTTAATCGGTTTTATACTCATTTTTAAATATCTGATTTATGTTTCTTTCTTTCTCCTCACTCGGTTCTGTTTTTTCCAAGTGCTGATTCCTCCCTGAATTAACTGTGTTTCGTCTGTGAAGTTCAGGGGCAGTTTATCCATCTACATTTCTAGGAGGAAACTAAATTATGAATAGTAAGTTTTTCAATGTTACCCATTATAAGAAAATGAATATTCAGGAAGGCAGATCCCCAGGTGGGAATGCAGGCTCGTACAGAAGCCGCCTTTAATACAGTTTAGCCGTTTAATATACGTAAGCAGCAATCCAGCCGCAAGTCAAAGCGGGAACAACTCAAACTTAGTTGTCATGAGGAATGGACTCCGCGGATCCAAGGCTATTTCTTAAGCACTAAGTCTAAATAAAAAATCAGTGTGTCCTTTGTGCTGTGCTGTTCCAACCACTGAGCTTAAGGCTCTGCCTTTCAGATCTGAGTGTTAGATGCATATTAATATTTGTAGCTACAATTTAATTGTTCTCTGAGGTTTTATCTTGAGTATCTGAAATTCTCAGTCAGTTTTTAATACAGTGATGGAGTTTAATACAGTGATGTTTAATACAGTGATGGAGTCTTCAGACATCCAAAGTCCTCTGTGTAGGTTCAAGTAGTTCATTGGATTTGAGACATTTTGCAATGATACTTTGATTTCAAACTGCATGTTAGACATAACTGGTATATTTCTTAAATCATCTGCCTGATATTTTTCAAGGATGGACTAAATAAAACGTGTGAACTGGCAGTCACATCAGTGGAGATCCCTGAGCACCTCTCACTAGTTTCTGCCTCAGAACTAGAGTCCTGTTTCTGCTGCCTCAAGGAGCCAAAGCCAAAGCAGCAAGGGATTTGCGGAACTCATTCCGCAAGGATCTGTAACGCATCCGGCCGCCACCGTATGTTCCACAGCAAAGTAAATAATGTATCTGCTACGGATCTGTCAAGCTGTAGGACCCTTTGGATATGTCAATAATTAACGAGCGACATCTGTTGTCAGCTGCTGTCATTAATGAGCACGAGCAGAACCGTCCTGCTGTGCGACAGGGCAGCCCGTGGCCCCGTGCTCCCCTTGGGGCTCCTGCCGGGGGGTCATTAGTGGGGACGGGGGCGCGCGGCAGCGCCATGAGCGCTGGCTGAGCAGCACCGCGGGCCGAGAGTGCCGGCTTCCCTGGGAACATTCCCCATGGGAGCTGCTTGTGGCGCCCGCTGTGGCGCGTCCCATCCCGTCCCGTCCCGCGCGCAGACAGTGCTGCCGTCGGCGTGGGCAGTCACTGTGGGTGTGCGGGGAGCCCGGGGACCGACCACTGGCACCACCGCCTCATTTAAAGATGCGGAACAGGCGTCCTTGGTGTGTACACAATGCAGAGGCAGGAGTTTGCTGAATTAGAGATAATGGGAAGTTTATGTCAACTTGTCTGTGGCCGCTGTAAACAGAGAAGCTGTGAAATGCATCAAGAACAACCACCAGTACATGGTAAATTAAATTATTTGGAAAAGGGCGGTTAAGATGCAAGGGATTCTTGCAGAATGTAGGCTCAGAGCTTCTCTCAGCTGCAGTGTAGCAAGTCCCGCGGAAGCCAACGTATAGGCCTGTTCAAAGCTCCATCCTCATCCTCCCCGTTTCCGAAGCTAACCTATCCTAGGGAGCACTGGGATTCCTCCAGACTGTGGGAATATTCGATGCACTAAAGCAGCTGCAGCCTTAATGTGCAGCTGGGGTCAAGAAATGGGAGCTTGTGAGCCAGGGGTCTGCTCTTTCCTTTGTATCCACATTAGAGAAAAGGTTTTAACAGAAATCGCAGAAATCTTATGCCAGAGTAACAATTTGTATTAATCAGATTTTCCTTTAATCTCCATTAGGATTCATTACACAGATAATATATGATTCGTTACATAGATAATGCATAAGCTAATTAGTTAAGATAATGTTCTACAATGTCTAGAAGGAGGTACTCAAGGTAGCAAATAACATTCATACATAAATTTAAATAAATAGCTTCAGCCGTACTGCTGCTGTCCCACTCGGTGCGTTATTGGTTTGGAGACACGTGGTCAGGACTGTTCTGATACCACTTGAAAACCGGAGGCCCTTTCTTGGGTTTCATATAAACCCCTCTGGAGACGTCATTCTCCCGTGGTGTTTGCTAGCTGGTGCGGGGGGTCCCCTCTGAGCTGCTGCCTTGGCCCTCAGGAGGGTGCTGAGGAGCTGGGGTTTCTGCTGAAGCCACAGAGAGACACTTTTGGTTGCTAAAAACAAAGCACAGAAAACACAGCAAATATTGGCTGGCCTGACAATGGAATACTATTTAAGCAGCAGAAAATGCCCTGGATAATATATGCAGACACCTCTGTCATGAGGCCTCATGTGGTTTCACACTGCATTACGTGTGACCAGCTTTACTTTCCACAGCGATTCGCTCTTCGTTGGAAACTGGCCCCCGTTCGTGGCCTGTTTGGGCTGAAGCCGGGTTCTGCCTCACCCACCGCCACTCATGCAGTTACTGAGTTGGATTGCTGTGTCCGGTGGCTTCTTCACGCAACAGTTACTATTTCTTGGACTCAAACGCTGTTTGGAACAGTGAAATTCTTCCGTGCGTCCTTGTTTGAATGGGCAGGGAACACCAGGCAGAGGCGGTGCCGGCACAATGTGTATGACAGGACCCAGGCTGGGAGACGCAAACCCCGCAGCTCTGCGGGGCTCCCACGTGCAGGACGCGTTTAGAAACCCTCCGCCTGCACTCAGGCTACAGCGTAGTAATATGGCCAGAAGAAAGGTATTTCTGCTCATATCCAAGTCCTTGATAGTGCATAAAATTGGCTGTATTATGGGCCACATTGGTATTTATTTAGGTGTTCTGATGAAGGATAAGAAAGCATTTTTTCCCTGATCTTATAAAAGCAAAATGAGAGGAAATAGGAATAATTGACTTGTAAAGTGGAAGTCAAACCTAAAAGTTGGGGATCAGATTCGTGCTTGGGATGCAGACTGGAAACCAAGGGTTACGATGCCCAGCACCCTGTTCTGGGGACAACTTAGGCATGAGGTGTTTGGAGTCCATCCAGGACTATGGAATAACTGATCTCTACAGCCTCTGATCTTACTGCAAAGCCTCAGGGTACAAACACCTCTTTCTAACACAGAAACCCTCCCAAAATAAGAGCATAGCCCAGATATAATTTCTTTTCTGGGAACAGACCACAGGATGGAAGAGAATTCAGAAACAGTGCATTAACTCAGCACATGAGTGAGGCCCACGGAGGAACTTAGGATAGAGGAGAACAGAATAGGGAAAAAAATCTATGGGTTATTGCAGTATCCAGACAGATTGTTTTAATTTTTTTGAAATTGCTCACAACATTCAAGGAGTGCAACCCTGAAGGCTTTCATCTGTTCTGCGGGTGCTTCAAGAGGTTCAGGGTTATGGTTCAAGAACTGTTTGGCACAAGGCCTGAATGGGCCGAGGGACCGGGTCTCGGTGACCTGCAGCAGCCGCTGCCCCACAGGGACCTGCCCTGAGCGCCCCACGGAGCTCCCAGAGCAGCTCCTGGTGGGAGCAGGATACGAAGGGGAGTGGCTGTCACCGATGCTTCACTGTACAACCTGCGTGAACACCAGGATCACACTATCCCGGGGCGAGCACTATCCTGCCTTGCACAATGCAGGATACTGCTCTGTCTGCAGTGTAGAGTTTTGGTTGCTGCTCAGAAATGCCACTGTTGCGTGTGAGTAAGATTAAACAGACAGCAAAAAGAAACCCAACCAACCCAACCCAGACTTGGTGTTTAGGCACTGCATGGCATTTAGAGACCAGACACACACGAGCTGAGCGCTCAGCTTCTCCTCTCATTGTTTTAACGCCTCTAGCAGAAACTAGAGACTGATACCGAAACTCACATACTGGATTCTGACCTGAAATGTAGGTGATACTTAGTTTGAATGGGCCCAACACAGAAAAAAAGTGTTGGCTTTTGTTCAAGTGGAGTTTGGAAGTATTCCTCAGACAATTAAAAGGAAGTTTTAAGTGGCAGTTTACAATATACATATACACATATATCTTTAATACACAATATATCTTGATATACGCAATACACATATACCTTTAATTAATTGTAATACGCAATACACATATATCTTTAATTAATTTTAGCCTTAACAATTGTTCCTGTATCAGCTATACATCAAGGTTACAGAAAAGAATATTTAAAAATCTAAAGCCACAGAAAAAAAATCTAAAGCAACAGATTAATGTAAGAAGAGAGTCAAAGGCTGCACTAAGGACAGGGTCGAGCCGTCAGCTCGTATCCGTCTCCATTTGCCAGCGTTCCCGCTGTAACGACGGGTACTCGGTATCGCTGTTGTGCCTGTCTTCTGATGCTCCCTGAGTCATCTCTCGACTTACCAAAATAGAATAAAATGAGTAAGAGAGTCAAATTTAGGGAAAAAGCTCCACAAGCTGCGTATCTTCAACACCGTCGCAGAGGCACGGCTCTTCGGTCTCGATGTGCTCTTTATTGGCTGTGAATTTTACACTGGAGGAGTTTTATAACATCTTAATGAATAACTTGGGTCAGTCTTGACGACTGCATGCATCATAACTCTGTTTGTTTTTTGGCTATCCTTTTATTGAATTTGTATTCTTTTGCAAGCACAACTGTATCACGTGTAGCGCTGCACAGGCACCCAGTGGTCCATAGGAGAAGGAGATAAAAGCAGGTTTCTGTCAGCAGCTCTTTGATTTGGGCTGGTGTTTGGATTATGAATGATCCTACTACTGCACAGGTAGCTACACGTGAATGTAATTCCACCTTGGTGGAAGTGGGATGGCACTGAGGGGGCAGGTGAGTCATTTAAATGAACATTAGAGTAAGGGAAGAAAAGGGCAAAAAACAAAGAGAAATCATGCTTAACACTTGTTTTTGAGGTTGTCTTCAATGGGTAGCCTCCGACAGCCGTCATGCAGTAATATTTCATGCCCAGAGGCAGAAAGCTCTGCAGTGCATTTGACTACAACTGTCGTCAGGAGCGATTTGAAGACCTCTTAACTGTGACACTCAGTGTCTCCCCCAGAGGGGTGTCAGAGCTGTGGAGCCCCTGGCTGTGCGAGGCCCTGGGCGGAGGCTGCAGGCAGCTTCCCGCAGTGCCCAGCGCGCCGGCCGCTCTCATCTCTCATCTGAAAGGAGTCAGACTATAAGGGTGATCAATAAAATATCAAGTGAGGATGAGTTAAGCAATGCATAAACAGTAATGGTAAGGTTTTGGTTTTATAATTTTCAGTTCAAGATATATTGTATTTTTTACAGTATTTTTCACGTAACTGTTAATAATTTACCTTTGCTTTGCTGCGTGAAACCTTTATCTCTTTGTGTTTTAACTGTTCCTTGTTACATAACTGTTCCCCACGGTCCAGGAAGCTCAGGTTCAGTTGGAGGTTAAACTGTACCTTGTCAAAGCAGGGATGTGACCCGTATGAACAACCTGTGACTCCGCTTGTTCCCTGCCTGGTGCATCTTCTGGCTCTGGTGCGAGGGGAGGAGGAGGGTGAGTGTGATGGAAAGGTCAGGGATGCTGCGATGTCTGTGAGTCTTTCCTGTGACTTCAGCGGGGTTTGGATGCATCCTTATGCAATAACAAGTGCAGGAAGATGTCTTTCAGCAACATTAGTTTTGTTACTTTAAGCCCATTTTCATTATAATATTTGACTTGCATGATCAAGCTTCCTTCACAGACAGACCCGTATCAAAGAACTGAGCACGAGAAACAACACAGAGGCTGCAACAAGATCTGCATGTCAGCGTGTGTGTACATATATAAACTCAATAGCATTCTTACCACTAACCTAAAATCATACAGATTTTTATCCAGAACATCCAGATAGATATTAGGTGTTCTGCATAAAAGAAAATAAATGTGATTCTTTCCCATCAGAGCAGTGGGCACGCATTTTCCCAGGTTAAAAGGCAAGTCAGTGATTTAATACTGTCTGTGCATGGCCCGTACCCCAGGCAGGAACCTGAGCTTGCTGCCTGCCAGTGGTGTCCTTGTGTAGGGACAGAAGTCACATGTTTGTCTCTGGCCACCGTCCTTAGGCCTAGCAGCACCAATACGCAAGGCCTTGCAGCAGACACAGTGCAGGAAACAAGGACTGCAGGCAGCAGGGGACGGTCCTTCCAGCATGGCTCGATACCGTCATAAAGGTCTGAGAGTGAGAATAACATCTACCAAGAAATGTTGGTTTCCATTTTTCCTTCAGAATTAGGCTGTTCTATTTACATACGTGCTAATAGGCACATTTAGCACTTAGGTTATTCTTTGCATTTATTAAAGCTACTAAAAGGCAACAGAGGATGCAGTTTTAGTAAAATTATAAATCACCGAGTTTTGTCAATGCAATACTTTGTAAAACGTAAGAAAAAAATGCTTCCTTGTAGCTGTAGAGTTTTTGTTAGATTTTAGTGAAGAAAATGGTGTTGAGTTTGACATTATGACAAACGGAAAATCCTTTGAATGGTTCAAGTTATTATGTTCTACTAGCTATAAAGAGCCGCTAAGCAGTGATTATATTCCCATTAAGGGTGAGTTAGTTGGGGCTGCAGGTTAGTTGAGGCAGTGCTTTTAACATCAATGGCACCATTGACTTACATATAACATATATTGAGATACACTGAAAAGTGTTCCCAGTATATGGTTTCTGCAGGTATGCTCCATTTGCAGCTCCAATTCAATAATCTAATGGATTATTCTGGAGCTAGATATTGCCTGATTCTTTTCCTTCTCTCTTGCCTGACCTGTGCTCTGCTTTATTCCTGCTTTCCTCTTTGCACAGCAGTGTAATTCACGGCTTGGCCAGCAGTTTGCGTGACTGAGAGGCAGCGGGCTTCAGGCATCGATGCAGGGCAGGGAGAGGAAGGACACGGCACAGAGAGGGAGTAACACCAGAACACTGACAGCCCGAAGTACTGAAATGAGGTAACTTGTGTTATTCAGGGGTGAGTTCATTATGGACCTGCAGGCTATATTTCCCCCTCTTATTCTAGAGGAAACAGGTAGGCTGCTGCTATTTAAGGCAAACAGGATTTGTATAAGTCTGTAACAGAGTCTATGCTCAATAACACTTTGTTAGAAACATACAGGAAAAATCTTAGGTTTCTCTCTCTAGTTTCATCAGTAAAAAGTGGCCTACATTAAAGTACCAACATTGTATGCTCTGCCAGGAACCACAGTTTGTTAAAGGCTAATGAAGAAACAGCTTATCATGAACGGTGTGGGAAAAAAAAAGTAATTCAGGAGAAAAGTTGTTTATTTGGCAGTCGGATAATTCGAGTGTAGAGGCCACTGGCATAAATAAATGAAAGCAATTTACATATGTACATAAAGGACTTGTATGAGAGTCCCATTTGTAAAGTGGTGTAATGTACTACAGAGGCTTTTTAGTGTGAAAGAAAGGCATCAGATGCAATTCTGCCATTCATAAAGCTGACTGATTGTGTATAATGATACACAAAAAAGAGGCACCTGAGAAAACGAGGCAACAGTAATGACATTGTAAAAAGTATCAGAGCAGTATCCTAACAGGGAACCTATTGTGTATTCAGCTCGATATGGAGGAAGGGTCTTGCTACAGGATTACATTAAAGCAGTAAAACTGCATTATGAAGAAGTGACATTTTTTAATTTTAGATGCATTAGTCCCTCCTGCCCACCCCCTCCAAAAACCCTTCAGATAACTGTATTCAGACAGTGAGCTGTACTAGGAAGCTTTCCAAAACTGCGTGAAGCAAAGTGGGCCTGCCTTCAGCATGAGAAATGGATAGTCTGGATTGTGTTCCCCAGGAGGCCTGATGTTTATGAAAAATCAGAAAGTTTTCTCATCTTCAATCCATCTGTGTATTCCTCTCTTCCCTCACAGCAGCGCAGGTTGCCTTATGAATACATTTAACACAGCTTTAGTTACTGAGGAAGATTAATAGAAACGAATCCCATTGTTTATTGTGTTGTGAAAAGCCCAGGTAATGGTTTCTGTTGGAGAGCCTCATGTTTTCATCCATGTGAAACAGCACTGTGGGCTTTCATATTTAAGCGTTATGCAAACAACCTACTCAAGTTTGAGAGGTGTTTCCAGCAATTAAATAGATCCATTCAACAAATGTACAAATTCCATAATATTCAAACATCTCATAAAAAGTCTGTTGTAAAAACGCAAAAACCCCACATATTAAAAGCAATGTTGCATAGAAAAAAATCAGGTATGTAGTCCAATATGTAAGACTTTGTAGTCATGTTATTAACTCTATTGAAGACTCAATCTGTAGAAGACTTTTGATAAAACAACACAATGTGTTTATTAATGTGTAATTAGTGGTGGCAGCAGCAAACTCTCTGATCTCCCCTCATCCATTGGCTTTTCTTCACTCAGTAAAGTGAAACCTGCTACAGCTGAAATTTAATCCCCCTCCCCAAAGGGGACAGCAAGACTGAGGCAAAGCAAGACGAGGTGCATTTGATGGCAGTTATAGAGAGGAATAGCAGAAGTCAGGGAAACTTCTGCAATACAATGCAAAAAGACACAGGGAGCCAGGAGCTCGGTGCAAGAGCCTCATCTCTGCCATTTATGTTTGAGTTAAAACTGGAGTTACAAGCCTGTGTGGGTGAAATAATCCAGAAACAACAGAGCATCCCTGGGATGCTCAGGACAAGAGCAGCATGTTAGAATTATGACTGGCGTGTAGGAAACTGGAGAAACACTGAACTCGAAGCATTTAGTCACTCTCCTGTGTAAATGAAATATCGCCCTGAGCAAAGCGACTAGAATAACTTGCAATCAAGGAGCCAAACCTAGAATTTAGCGAAGTGAAAAATCATGTAAAACCATCCCTTATAAAGTTGTCTGGGAAAGCAAGAAGCTAATCAATGTAAAACCTATGAAAACCAATGCAATTCCCACCAACCTGATCAGCCAGAGGCAGCAAGTGCATCTAACTGCAGAGCAGGAAAGCTGGAGCTCCGGGGAATCATAGAATCATAGAATGATAGAATGCCTAAGGTTGGAAGGGACCTCTAGAGGTCATCTAGTCCAACCCCCCTGCA
>JAWLRI010000217.1:162054-186514 GCA_034781795.1 Crypturellus tataupa | reverse complement strand
CACAGTGCTCCAGATGTGGCCTCACCAGGGCTGAGTAGAGGGGTAGAATCACCTCCCTCGACCTGCTGGAGACGCTCTTCTTAATGCACCCCAAGATCCCATTCGCCGCCTTAGCCACGAGGGCACACTGCTGCCTCAGGGTCAACCTGTCGTCCACCATGACGAGAGCTTGTCTGGGAAACGAAAACAAACAACCAAAATCTATGAGAACCGCTGTACAAGTAATCAAGGCTCATGCGGACACTGGAACAGCTCTGCAAGAGGAAAATGTTAAGAGTTTGACTGAAAATTCCCAACTATCAACTTTGGAAAAGTCACATAATTTGGGCTAGTAAGTGCAATGCAGCAGGCACAAGAGGCCACAGCATTGCAGAGCGGCTCAACCAGTCCCCACAGTTAGCCTACAAAGTTTGCATTTTTGTAAATAGCTGACTTTTTTTGCAAACCATCCTCACATCCGCAGGTGAACGAACACTGATGAGACTGACATGTTTTGACTGACGTATGTTCTGTGCCCAGAACTCGCAAGACAACATTGGCAGCCAGCACATCACCATGTACATCCCAGCTGTAACAGGTTGGTGGAATAGGAGACTGGTAAAACATGACAAAAATGTGCCCATTTGCTTTTTTTTTTAGTTCCAGCTTTAAGCACATCCATCTGGAGCGTCAGACACCCGTGACACATCACACCCTTTTATCTCGGATGCCCTCGCGTTTTGTTTAAATCAATTACTGCTTCTCCTTGTGAAAAAGCAAATCGAAAGTTCACGAACAAAAATTGAGCCTGCAAATTATCTTATGATCTGCAGTGTCCAGGGTCAGCATTAAGGACTGATCTCACTCAACCGGCTGCTCAGACAAGGAAAAGGAGCGTCACGTTTCCTTCTCCAAACCCTATCGAGGGAAGTAGCTCCATGTTGAGAAATCGAGGGCATTGCTCACGGCCGCATCCTTTCCTTCATTTTCCTTGATGGCTGTTTTGGAATCAAGACAGTCCGTGTCTCAGGCAGATGTTTTGACAATACCAGACTTGCCTGAGTGTGCAGCGCCGTGGGCACAGGGAGCGTCTGCTCTCCTCGTGGAGGTGAACATGGAGCAGAAGGAAAAGCCACCGCAGGCAGCCC
Organism: Crypturellus tataupa; assembly: GCA_034781795.1. NCBI lineage: Eukaryota > Metazoa > Chordata > Aves > Tinamiformes > Tinamidae > Crypturellus > Crypturellus tataupa. The sequence goes on along the minus strand of JAWLRI010000217.1, from coordinate 185,387 downwards.
TGGTCCTCCTTCATGCAGCTCGAGACAGCTGGACGCCCTTCTTCTCCTCACACTTCTTCTCTGCTCTTCTCCAGCTCTCATTAAGGTTTCCGCTCAGGTTAGGTCCATCTCCTGACACCCAGCCCCATCGCCATCTTGTCCTCTCCGTGCCCAGCCCTAATGCTACTTCCTCTCCTTCGCCCTGCAGCGAGGAGGGCACCTCGGTGCTACCGAACAGCGCTCAGTAGCGCTGAAGTTGCTACTTCATCCCTCCCCAGCATTTTCCCCCTCTGCATGATGCTTTTCTATGCCTTGCTGCTCTTATTTAAATGTTTGATGATTGTTGCCTCCACACAACCCCACGCTGCTCCATGAAGTGCCTGGCGAGTTGCGATGGCCTTCACGCTCCCCCCTCGTGGCGGCGCCACCACCCGGCCTGGCCCAGCGCGGTGAATGATGGCAACAGCGCCTTGTGGCCCCCGCACTGCCTCGAGCAGCTCCAGCAAAGGCAGCTGAAAACTTTTCCAGTTTTCCTCCTGCATTTCCTCGTGGACGTTCCCCGGGGGTGCAATGGGTGGTGGCAGTGCCGAGGTTTCCTCACATGGACATGCCGGAGGTGGGGAAGATGCCGGGGTTTCCCTCACCCAGCCGGGTGCTGCCGCATTTTTCTCACTCACGTCCCAGGTTTAGTCCAGCCGATTCTCTCGGGACGGCTGGGGGCAGCCGACGTTTCTCCCACGCGCGGCCCCGTTTTGTCAGGCGCTCCCTGCTTCCCTGCCAGGCCCCAGCAGCCCCTTCTGGAACCGTCCGTGCCCTCTGCTCCCCGACGCGCTGGGGCACTTCGTGCCTCCGCCTGCTGGGGAAAACTAGAACAAAATTGTAAAAAAAAAGTAGTTTAGCGCTTACTATTGCGTGACCTCCAGGAGTGCGGCAATCACACCTAATTCCAGGTGATTTTTTACATGAAATGGGAGAAACCAGCACATGCTGAGGCAGTAGCATGTATGGGCTGTTCCTAGACGAAGGTTTCCCTCGCGGTCCTGAGGAGGTAAAGAAAGGAATATGCTGTGGACATACAAACAAGGGTGCTGAGGGCATGGGCTTTGTGTCTTAGTTGCGATAATGTAATACAAATCAGTATTGCAAAATGAGCCTGAAAATACCGTGGATGGAGAAGTCAGGACAAGGAAAAGAATTAATACCTTGTGCTAATGCTTTGTGCTCGTAATTAAAGGCTCACGCAGTAGAATGCATTCTCATTCCTAAATTGCAATGGTGATTTTTTTATTCAGGGTTTCCCTTGTGTATTGTGCTGTATTGTGGAAGATGTTGACAAAGCAGAGTTTCAAAATGATTGACAGGCTACCGTGTAAAGTCTGCTTTATTTACAGTGTGTGTGACTCAGTGAGCCAGTGACACTGTCACTTTTGGGAAGTTATAAATGGAAGAGCTTACAAATAAGCCAAGTTTCTTACTTCCCAGTTATAAGCAAGAAAATGGCTATCTGGGAATAGGAAAGTATATAGCTATAGAAGCATGTATTTTTTTACCCAGCTCTGGTAGCAATTTTGCCCTCTGCTGTTTTCTTATTTTCTTATTTATTTATTTATTTCCCCATACACTTTATTTTCTTGGGACAATCCATCTTTCATAACCTGTTGTGGAGCGGGAAGGACCTGCACGTTTCAGGTTGCTGCTGTCCCCTATTAAATAGCAGCGTTTTAAAAAACCTAAATCACCAAAACCCAATAATACCCTCTCATTCCTGTGCTAAGTAGTGAGCAGCACAGTGCAAGGCAGTAAGATAACTACAGATGTCTGACTTGAAAAAAGTGTCGTGGGCATGCAGGGAAGTCAGACAGGAAGATAACCCTCACGCAAAACTAAATATTGCGTTTAAAAAAAGATACAGTAAGTACAATATTAGTGTCTGTTGGTTTGGGATGTGGGAGGATAATTCATCCGTTATGATTCAGGGAGCAGAGGCGGTCACAGGCCATATTTTCCCCGAGTATTGATGGGATGTATTTGTACACATTGGTTGTGAGTGTTTTGGATCGTTACAGCTATTTCTCTTTTGAAGTGTAGGTGTTTGCATTCCTGACTTATAAAGAGCTGTGAGGCCTTGGGAAAAACAGTCTCTGAGCAAGCTTGTGTAAAATGTGTGCGAGGCTTTCTTGAGCAGAACCTGGAACGCTTGCCAAGCTCTTGGGTACTGAATGAGCTTGATTTAGAGGATTTTGCAGTTAAACAGAAGGTAGAGGAGTGCATGTTTTGTGAAGGTTAACTCTATGGAGTTCTTGGATTCCATCTTTCATTGTTGCATGTTTAGCATGAGCAATTTCACAGCTGCCTTGTAAGCACCTCCTTCACAATAAACCAGGGCTCTATTTTCTTTCTTATTCTTCTGTGAGAAGATAAAGGTTTTACCTGGTCTGTAAAGATTATAAAAAGGATATTTTTTTCCTTCTGATTTTACCTTTGTTATGCAAAATAAGAGTTGCTGGGATGACTCTTAAGTAGGAGTCTTATTCTTTTATTTCCTTATTCTTTAATAATATTATTTCTTATTTCTATCTCTTATTTCCACACTTTCTACTCACAGAAACTGTACTTATTTGTTTCTCTGGCAGCGTGAGTGAGTTTCCTCAGTGTCTGAAAGTGAAGTGTCCTTTTCACATCCTTTGTGGTCAGAAGAGGACCCAGCTTGATCTCCTGACTCTCCTGAAGGAGAACATGCTGGAAAGCCCTCACTGCGGACATTGCTTATTGATGGATGCTTCCCGATTGTTATTCAGGATCATTTCCAGGACCCCAGGTTTGCTGGCTTTCATTCTTTCAGAGAGTCCTTCCAAACTGGATTTAAAGTAAGATGACATGAATTTTAAAATAATAGGCATAAACACAAGCAGACCTGCTGCCCTGGTCTTTTACTATCAAAGAAAAGATATGTGTAGAGCACAAAGACCAGGAATTGTAGAGCAACTTGAGATTTTTTCCATATTCTTCAATTTTTACTGAAGTGTCTTGTATTGAGCCATAGACTTTCATCATTTTGTAGGTTTTCTATTCCATGTATTCAGAGACACCATGAGTGGGGTTTCGCAAGTGTTTGTTGTTAGTTCTGGGCCACCACAGGTTTTAGACTTCTAATTCTTGCTCTGGTTGCAGTGGAAATGTGATTCCCCTACCTGTTGTTTGTCTGCTTTGTAGAGCTTTGGCATGTTCCTGAGGTGCTTTGGTACTTTGATCTTTTCTTACACCAGTAATACTTTCCAAGCAGTTCTGGAATACCTAATAGTGATTTAATGCTGCACTCTTAGTAATGGGCACCTTTTTTAGATTGTCGATTTGTTCATAAAACCCCAGAGCAAAAATATTAATTTATTATTTTTTGAAGTTCAAAGCTTTATAGTGTTCCTTTTCAACATGAATATATACTTACATGTGTTAGATTTTCTAAGCTGTGGACTGTACAAGATAGTAGGCTTACCGTTAGCACTGCTGCTTGTTTTACAATAGTAAGTAGTAAACTAAATATTAAACTGATAGATAATAAACAAAAGCTGCAAGTAGAGGTGATGTTTTTCAAGTTAGGGATTTCAGGTAGGTGGAAGTAGAAAGGGACGAAAATACAACATTTGGGTTCTTCTGAATGGACATTTAATTCCCTTCTTGTCTGTTTGAAGGTACTGTAGGAATGTAATTCTGTGTTTTCTCCTATTCTTTCTCCTTTTTAGCTGTCTTGCTTTTCATGACACATAATAGATTCAAATTAAGAGTAAGCTTTGTGATTTCTAATCTGTAATTTCCCATTTGCATATAAACACTGAGGCTACAGCCCCGAAAGGAATGCAAATACTGTATCTATGACATAATGAGAATTTAGATGCTTAGGAAAAAGCAGAAATGGATTTACTGTTTGCAACTGAACATTTTATTAAATATACGTAAAACATTTGTTTGAAACAGCTATTTATTGGTACATAAATATTCAAGATTGTAGTCAACTGAGCAGAGTTTTTGGAGATGGCAAGAAAAAAGTAAAATTGAAAGGGAGAAAAAAGGGTGAGGGCAGAGGTGAAAGGTTGTGTTGCGATGATCATAGCTTTTCTCCTGCTGAAAATACCAGCAGAGGTTTGCAGCACTCAGTTTGTTCTGCAGCTGCGCTGTCTGCTTCGGACCCCGGCCTGACGAGATACCAAATCAGATCCGCTCATTTGTCTGTGTAGCCCTTGCACTGTGAGATGTTTTCATATGTTGCACAGATTCATTAGTAAAAAACAATTTTGGTGTGTTTAATGCTACAAAGCAGACTGCCTTGTAGTTCTTGTTCACAAAATGGTATGGAGTTAAGGAGGTTTTTGATAAGTTTATTACATTATTTCCATATTCTTTAAATGTTTTACTAGGTTATGGAAGTCTTGCTTGGGATTTCCAGGTTTTAAAAAAGAATCTCATCTTCCAATAAAATTTGTATTCTTTTGAGGTTTTCTTTTAAGTTGAAGTAACAAAATTTAAGTCCCTCCCTCTAGGAATTTCCTTTCACCTAAATAAATGAATAAATAAGAATTACTGTGTGACAGGCATTTTTCCAGGGCTTCTTAGCTCTGCTGACCCCAGATTATCCTGTAAGGGTTTTGTTCATGTCCTAGGCTTTCCAAACAGTGGGGTGTCAGGTAGATCTTTCAGCTTTTATATCTTGTGATATTTTTGTGGTAAAGTGTCCTGGGAAAGTACTCCCACAGGATACATTTCTTTTAGAGACTTCAGTATCTGCATCCTGCTGAGTATCCTAAATTAATTTGCTTGCATACATCCTCCATGAGGGAATAATGAAACCATGCAGGGCAGAGGAGGTGCAGTAACACTCTGCTGTTCGTCATCTCCCTGGCCCTACTTGGGGAGTCTCATGATACCGATGCTGGTAAAAACATGCCGAGCCTTGGGCTGGGTGGTGCTGCAGTAGCAGCTCTTGCCTTGATTCTCCTTTTGCTCATTTGAGAACTGTTTTTCATGTCAGTGGTAGTAGGATGTGAACGAGAGAATCGTAAGTTGCTCTGTATCCAACTTTTATTTTTCTTAAACATGGCTCTCCCACAACTATCTGAATTCTTAGGGGAAATTCTTCTTCCCTGGTGGTTGAATTGCTGGCTGCATCTTACTGACAGCGAGTGGGATATGGCTGCGTAGCCAAGCAAGCCTTGCCCCTGCATTGGGTATGGAGCGAATCAGCCCGTTCACATCTTGGCATCTCCTGCAGAGATCAGATTGAGGGGTTCTCCTTTGATGTGGGAAGGGGCCACCTCTCCCTTTTAATGTGGTAACAGGTTTTGCCTGCTGCAGGCACACTAAATGGGGCTTGAACTCGGAACTTGCCTGAGTAAGGCCACGTAGCCTTTGCCTGTTATTTGGGCTCACAGCTTTGCCATGTGATGGGTATTTTCAGTCAGTCACTCCAGATAAGCGTTGCTGCAAGTGACCCAGAACTCTTTCTGCGCCTTTTTGTAATCAGACAGGCAGAAACATTTGCTTTGATCAGTCATCTTTCTATTTTCTTCCTCCTTTACCCCCAGGTACCAGCTTTTATCATTTCCCACAGCTCCATGCATACAAACACTATAAACAAGTAGTAAAATGTCTGAGTCATCAGCTATAGCTCCTCCGGGAGCCCCCAAAAAGAGAAGTGGATCCTGATTTTTGCTGCTGTTGCGGTGCTTATGTTAACAATCCTCTGACACTAATCTGGCATTTATTTATAAGAAATAAATTCATCACCGGACAAGGAAGTTTGGGAAAACCAAGATCTTTGTATTCTTTTGCTGGGTATTATATGTCTGCTAAACAAGAGGTTCAGATACAGCAGTAGCTCTTTCCCATCGGATTTTAAAGCAAAAGTGGGAAATAACTGTTGCCCTTAACAACTCCTACATTTGCATATTTATTATATTATGCCAATGAAGATCAGGATTGTGAATAAACTAACGTTACAGCTGACAAGGGATGTTTTCTGGCTGGTGCCCCATGCAGAATTTTACTGCTGTGACAGTTGCTGGTTTGATGCCTTCCCAAATGCAGGCTTTTGAAATAGCTTCTTTCAGGGAAGCATCCCCAAGAATTCCCTCCAGAGTTGATAGCTCCTGCCATAACGCAGATTACTCTTTTGTGTTTTCTGCTTGCAATTGTACTCAGTGTTCTCTGTATTTGGAGGCATTATTCAAAGTGACACATTGGTGAAATATAGAGACATTTAATGCAAGTTACAAAATGTCTATAGATTCTCCTTCTTCCAATCTGTTATTTGCTAAGATGACCTTGCAAACCTGTGATGCATTTTGTATTTCATGTATCATTAATTCTTTGCTGAAAAAGAAACATCTGGGAAAAAATATAAAGTCATTATCAGCCCCAGATAATCTTTTTTTTTTTTTTTTAAGTACTTTCTCTGGCAAGAAAGCATAACTGCAGGTAAAACATGCTGAAAGAGTACTAGTGCAGCTAAAAGGAAATTTAGCATCAGTATCAGACAGTCACCTGCATCTTAAGTACTGTAAACTATTAGGTCCAGTTCTGACAGTTGTCCCTGCAGCTTGTGAGGGTAAGAAATAGATAAGAGCCTTTAAATTGGCAGAAGTTCTTGGAAGTAATAATTCTGGAATGGTATTGGATTTGCATTGGCATGGGAAGAAAAGAAATCCAGTGCAATCTAGGACAGAAGAAGGAAAGATAATGAGACATCGTAACTCAGATTTTTCTGGTGCAAATTAATTTTTACATGTGTCAAAAGGGGAACATGCTGCAGAGATGGACTTATTAGCTATTTCCAGTGTTGTCAGGAGCTGACTCTATGTTGCTACTGTTGCTCTGCTCAGGTTGGAGACTCATACACAGTTTAAGTAATTTTCAAAGGCCAGCATAAATATTCCATCTTGCTCTCCACAGTGCTGCACACTGCTTTGTCATTGATCCATGGGGCTCTAAAGGCAAATCTTTTTAAGCCTTATATTTTCTAGAGAAGCATCACTGATTGTTTTATGATACTTGTATCAGTCTAACAGACACGTGTCCTAGTGGTTGGTTTTCTGATAGTGCCATTTTTGTCTTACAAGGCAAGATAGCAGAGAGCATTTAGTACTTAGGAACACTAACCACTCCAATGGAAGGGAAAACCTGCCTGGTAGTGTCTTCATATTCATCTCAAGGAACATCATCCTAGTTTGGAGCTTTCAATGCAAAAAAAAAAAAAAAAAAGATGGTAATTGTTGTTCTGTACAAGGCTTCATGTGCGTACACTTTGCAGATTTTATTTAGTACTGAAAGATACCCCATAAATTCCCTAAATCAGATTCTCATTTATTAATTGGGGGAAAAATGAAAGATATATAATAATGTTCATCTGTATAATGAACATAGAGGTTAAGCAGCAGAGGCCTTTGCAGATGCAGGGGGAGATCTGTTAAATACTGCAAATTTATATGAGCAGAGGGTCTGGCTTGATACTGCAAAGTAGGCACGAGCAAACATACTGAACTGTACTAATGAATATATGGACCACAGCTCTTCATTTACAGCATCAGGCAAGAATTTAACTGGGGGTCATTAAGGAATGTTATTACTCTATAGTAATAGGTAGCGTATTGATTATTGTAAGGGAGAGTTTAATGAGGATAGCAGAAGGAAGAGTGGAAGGATGTACGTTGAATTACCTTTAAGCTTTCTAGTCTTCCCTTTTTGAATTCCTGGTAGGAAAAATAAATTCATCTGAACTATAAAGACAGCATTGACTTTACGATCATTGCTACTGAAGCATGGTAAAATGGAAAAATAGGAAGGAGTGGAATTGTAGGTAACAATCTCACAGGTTCTAATGGGACACACATTTTACCCCTAATGGAATGATAAAAAAAAATAAGTTTTTTGAAATATAGAACTGGGCAAGTCAGTAATGGTTTTCTATTTCAAGAAAAAAGGTGTCTGCACCTGTAGGGCTTGTTGGAGTTTGAAGTTTTATGTATGTTACCAGCGGTACATCACGTTGAAACTGCTGTCACTACTGTAGCTTTTATATTTTATAACTCTCTCTGTTTGCAGAGCAACATTGATTTCTGTTAAGGTAGCATGCCTGTATTTATTATATTTTATATGATTAAAAGCCTCAAGCTCCTTGACTTCTGAGTGCGCAGCTTCTGAGAACAAGATAGGACAAGAACTAGAAATTGGCCGAGCTTGACACAGTGGAAGAAATAATGGTTAGAGTTGTGTTCCTCTTTCAGTAGAGGCTTGATAAGAAATCTAACCGATGCTCAGCTGATGCATATCCTCCAAGGGAAACCTCTAAGTACTGTCGTTAATACCAGAGTAAAACAGCTATGAAATATGTATCCATCATGCTGCATTTCAGAAACAAGAAGTGGGAGTAAGTCCAAAAATACAATTAGTAGTATCTAAAGAGAGTAAGTGTATGATATGCCATGACAGCAAATCAAGCGGGTGAGAAATGCATACTGAACTCCAGGATTATTGAGCATGAGAATATCCTTCCTGCTTTTTCTAGATGTGACATGGACTGTCTGAATGTTTGCAAGCAAATTGCTTAATATTTCCAAACCCAAACAACTAAAACTTAGTTTAGTCTCCAAAATCGCGATCAACTCCATCGCTTCAAAGAGTGTTCTTTGCATTTCTTTTTTTCTCATTTTTTCTGGATATCAGCTAACACCTTGCAGCCAGATGATATCTTTAGGTTATTTTAGGTTATTCTCAGCCCATATACAGATTAGAAACTTAGAAAACTAAAAACTAACATTCTTACTGAATTACTACACATAAGCTTGTTAAGGAGAAACTCTAAGAAAAACAAATTTAAGGGCATTTATATAGCCAGGAATGGCTGACAGCCAGCCGATGGGTGTAGAAAATGATCCCTGTTTATGTGAAGAGGAGGCAAAAAATACATGACTCCAAGTAGCAAGACTTCAGTGTAGGGCTATTTTTTGATTTTATGGGAAAGAAGGAGGCCATCAACACTGCTGCCTCTGCTTATGCCCTCCAGGCATTATTGACAGGGAGGAGAGCAGCTGGTAGAGCCTACCCCTTTTCACAACAACTCTGTGTCTGTACCAACCATGTTCAAACACATTTCATAAAAATCTCCTGTGCATTTTGTTTTGAGTATCGTAATTTCTTCCATGCCCAAACTCCTTTCTGGAGTTTTTTGCATGTGTATGTTTTGACAAGACAAATGAAGATTTCTTGAAATACACTTAACCACTCATTGGAACCTAGTTCTGTCTTTAGTGACTCAAATCTATTTGCAGTAACCTCAACCTGACAACAAGATCCAGTATCCCCCAATATTGCACTCCTAGGATGCTGAAATGGGAGAACACATCTATATATTTAATTTATTCAATCTGGCAAATGAAAGCCGGTATCAGAAGATCAAAATGACTTTCTCATGAACAAATAATGAAGTTTTAATGATATGAATAAAAATAAATTGGTGATAGGCAGATTATTACAAAATAATCTGGTCTGCATTTGTAATGAAGGACTTGAGGTTTTATTTTGGGTTGTAATGAAAGTATCGAATTAAAATTTCAGGCCCTTGTAGATACCTGGACTTCTGCTCTTCATTGTTCATGGTTTGTTCCCTCTTGCCAACAGGGATTAAAGACCAGTAAGCAGACAGCTGCAAAACACTTGCCTACCCAGCCTGTGCGAAAAGCCTGGTGAGCCTTTTAACGTCATCGTGTTTTCATTTCCAGAAGTGTTACACTAATGGAATTGTCATCTAAGGGCACCAAAGTAAGTTGAGATTTTTCATAAATATTTTATGTTTGATGTCAAAGAAAGCGTGGGTTGTACGCTTATTTCATTTTAAGTCTATGCTCTCAGCAGGGTTTGGACAGATGACCTCCAGAGGTCCCTTTCAGAATAGTTTCCTATGTTTCGATGCTTGATTTATCAACTTGTATGAAAGAACCAGTGAAATAATATATCTGATACCTTTTCAGACAATCTAAGTACCAAAGAATTGGTACTTAGTAGTACGGTAATAAAAAATATCAGGGAGTGTTTTATCGCCTCCAGAATACCTCTGTGCTTGTGTATTAGCAACGACTCATAATATGGATATTCATCCACTTTATTTTCCTTACCCTGGGATTGTGGGAGAGCACAGTCCTGAGCACTGCTGCTCCCCCCATCTCTGGTCTTGGGTAAAATGTCCCCTTTGTCCATGAGGTCCTTACAGCCCCTGGCACACTGAGTGCTTGTCACCGGTGTGCAAGCCTGCTGGGAATCCGGGTTTTATCGTTGCTTATCGTGGGCAGCCGACATGGATAGTGCAGGCAGAAGGAGGCTGAACATCCTGTGACTACCAGAGTTTCTAAATGAAATGCAGCACATGGAAATGACTGACTTGATTGAATTGGAACTGAAGGACTCTTTATTTGCTTGAGGCACTTGTGTGCATATGAAAATGTTCAGTAACTAGCAGTAGTGATGTGCTCACCATGTGACATAGTGAATGTGAAATTATGTCAATGAGCTGAGGTTACTTCTCTTCCTCCAACATATCAATAAGCACAAGTATTACATGTGCTTAGAGCTCTAATGTGATTATGTCTCCACAGGATACCAGGATTTAATGTATGGGATAGAAAGTTTAACATAACAGTATTAGGCTGTTGCTTACTGCATTTGCAACTGCTCTTGCTGTGAACACTTCAACTGACTCTACAAATAACGTGTATCACACTAGTATTGTCCAAAAAAGAATAAATTGAGTTAAAAGGTTGTCAGGAAGGAAGTTTCATGGTCAGTGAGGGAGACTGTATAAGAATGATGATCGAGCATACCTGAAAAAAGGTAGTTTAGCCTTAATCTACGTTTCTTAAAAAGGCCTTGAGGAAGACAATGATCCAGTTTGATCTTGGTATCCAGGCACTGAAGAAAAATTATCATTATTTTAAAATTAGAGAACACTTCAAATCAATGAGACAGCAGCAAACCATATTATTTTAACTATTCTCATTTGCTGGAAATTCTGTTATCATATATTACAGAATAGTTGCATATGTGGTTGTAAACTTATCTTCCAATAGGATTAAAAGTGTAGTTCTAGGTTAGTAAGTGTTCTGCTGCATATCTTACTTAGGCTTATGCTTTTGTTCCTTACTCAGTTCCGTAACGTGCTGTGCACTGGCAGTTTTTGCACATGCAAAGGAAAAAGCTATTTGGAGGCCTGTGATTAGGTTTCTCCTAATGGATGGTTGCCAGCATTACTTCTTTTGGCCTGTAATTCTCAGTGAACTTGGTGACACTCTGAGTAGTTCTCTGTTCAAATGAAAACCAGAAAGGCAAACAGTGGGCATTTGAAAGTAGGAATTTGTGAATATTTGAAACATTTGAAACATTAAGACCTGCAAGTGCAGGTCTTAATGCCTGCACTTGCTTTCACAAGTGTCACATTTTATACTCAGACCCATTTCCTTCCCCCTTGCAATGTAAAAATACCAAACTGTTTAAGAATAGTAGATCATATATTGTAGGATTTAAGGGAGCTGTGATTAGCTGACATAATATTCTACATTACATAATTTACACTTTCATTTCTGTTCTTTTGCCCTATAGCACAACTTGATTCCTGTGGTTACTTACTGTCTTAAAAGGTATTATTTTGGCCCAAGTAGCTCTCATGGTGTTTACAGTGGTGCATTGACCTTGCAGCAGCTTTTCGAGGCAGAGGCAGTAGTCTGGTTAACAGAATTAGCTCAGGTTGTCCTGCTGCAGAACGTCATTGTTTCCTTAGACATTTTCCAAAAGTTCAGCTTTGACCGAAGCGCTTAGGTGAAATGGGATCACAGAAGCCAACAGTGACAGCCAGTGCTCACTTGCTTTGAAAGGCTGGACAATTATTTACTGGAACGGGATGAGAAAAATCAATTATTTTTCACAGAAATATTTAAAATACTTGTAAACAATATTTGGAACACTTCTGTTCTCCCAGAGAAGCAGCTTGTTTGATTACATCGCTCCTCCTATGCTACCTAAGTGACCGAAGTAAAAGCCAGAGAGCTGTGTCTGTATGTTTGCTAAATCCCCTGACAGACTTGCTCCCACAAAATGTGAAACAATTTTGTGCAAACATTTTGGACCAGTCAAAAGGGTCTGCTCTACTTGAACTTACATGGGTGCGCGTTCCTTCCAAAGTGCTGTTTTATTTTCTTACACTTCTTTGAGTGGAGAGACTGAGAATACACTGGCTATTGGCACAGAGGGAAGTGCCTCAGGCTGCGAATGCTACATCCACAACTGTGGTGGAAAGAAAATGGCTTTTCCTAAATAGAAGCAGGACTAGTGCTCTATATAATCAAGCTGTTCTCTGCAACAAGGAGTTGGTAACATTTCCTTCTGCTTTTAGTATCTGGACCCAATTCTGACCACGGGCTTCAATTGATTGAAGAGGCACTTTTATTCTGTAGCTCACTCAGTCATCCAGACTTTCCTGGTTGTATTGGAATGGAGAGAAAATGAATTTTTTACAGAAAAGAGCTGTTTGCTAGAGGTGAATTTCCAGGTCTGATTTTCTTGAAAAAAAACACATTGAAAAGAGCTTCATAAAGAAGTTCTGCTTTCTAGCCCATTGCTAAGTTTAATTGATACCAGCATGTGGCTTCCTGCAAAGCTCATTTACGGTTTGATGTCTCTAGGTGTGTCTCCGGTATGTGTTGCACTACAGGGGAGTGTTGGAGACGCTCTGAGTATCTCCAGCAGACGTTGGTAAGTTTATTTTCTATTTTTTTTTTAAGCACATGTATTGAGTGTAAGTATAAAACAGCTGTTTTGTCATGCTTTCTTGCTCCACGTCTGCACATTTCAGATGAAATCCCTCTTGCCCTTGGGACAGACGGTGCGCGGTGCCATGTGGCAGTGATCTAGAGGAACAGAGATCCTGCTTGCACTTAACAGCCTGGCCAGATGATCGACATGTTTTATCAATTGACTGCCGCTGTCGCACTCGGCGGGTAAGGATTTCTTTCTCTTCTAGAGCAAGTATGTGAGAATGTAAAGCAAGGTGATACCTGCTGTAGCTTGAGCAGAGGAAGATGCGATGATCTGTAACATGTTTAGTAGCGCAAAACAGTATTTTGTTCTGGAGTGTCATTCAGCAGAAGGTGGAAAACATGCTGCTAGGAGTCAAGTCAAAGCCGTATGATGAGTGTGACTGCTGAATTTCTCTTTGTTAACCCATAGTGTAATTTGTACGAAATAGGAGGGGGGGGTTCTAGAAAGGCATTCACTGAGTGTTGTATATGTTGTAAGATAATTGACTGCGAGTTACAAATTTCTGAGTTTTTTCAGCGTACAAAGATTTCTCCTAATCAATATGTTTAAAAGATACCTCTTTGTGTATAATCTTGCATCACCTGTGCAGCCTCTAAGGATCACATCTGAACTCTGGATTATTCAAACAAGTTTACAGGCTTCTTCTTGCACTTCTTTCAGAGCACAAGCACAGGGAGTTTTAGAAAAAAACTTAAGCAGCTGAAGACATGAAGTGAACTCAATTCCGTGAACAAGAGCAGGACCTCCTGACTGGCTAGAAGAGTGGCAGTGTTCCGTGTCTCAAACTGCAGAGGTCTGGATCTCTCAGTCTCTGGCCTGGCTCATTTGTGTAGAGAGAAGTAAGGAAAGAGATGACGAGATGCATCAAACTAAGACACTACAGCATTTTTAATATATGCATTTCATTTGAAATTTTCCACTACCTGGAGAGCGTTTGTGTTTATAGGTATATATGTATATATTATGTCTGCATAGATATAAAACAGAAATTTGCATTGAATTCCAAAGTTTGCTTCCTAGTATTACTGTATTGTAATCCATATAAGATAGTCTTGCTCTCCTACTGGGTCTTGGTGTTGAGGCCCTTATTATCTCACCTGATACTTGCTAGCATCGTAGATGAAAACATCGGGGGATAGAGGTAAATCTTGAGGAATTCCAATTCATTTTTTTTTTTTTTCCGGAAGCAGTATTTTCAGCTCAGAATGAAATCTTTCTGCTGTTTGCATGGGTCCTGCTCTGAATACGCACTAGCAACTTACCTTCCTGTCAGCTTCCAAGATACATATCTTAAAACATTCAGAATAATGGTGGTGCCTTATAACCAAACTATAGGGTAAAGGAAGCAGTCTTAGTTTCTGACCAAATCTAGGTGAAAATTATTTTAAATGCATGAGTGAATTACTTACCTTGAAATTCATAATATGATTATTTGAAGAATATATCAGCTTCAATCCGAAGTGAATTAGTGTTACTCTTTGTGCAAGATACTATGAATAATTTATTTAGCAATTTATCCAAAATATTTTATGAAATGTGTTCAATAAAATATTCATATAGCATTTGATTGGCCATAGTTCATAGTAGCAATATCCTAATTTATAAGTAGGCTGAAGAAATAAAATCACTTCCACACATTTTGGTCGCTGCAGTAAATTTTCCCAACACTTTGTTATTTTTACACAGCGCTTGCTGAAATTTAGTGTCCAAGCTGACACTTCTGAGTACAGTTCTTCCAGATGGTTTGATACAAGGTCAAATACTCAAGTCAGGATATTTTGGAGAATTAGTAAAATTTTAAGACTCCTTTGATGTCACTTAGAATGCAGCTAACAATTCCAGCATGTCGAAATGTTTTCAAATAATATTTCTGAAGGCTTTTAAAATCTTAATTTGAGTGAAATCTGGCTCTACTTTGCAATGATTGTAAGACTGTTCAAACTCCTCAGGCCCTTTTATGAAAAAGCTTTATTTGATAAATGGTTATTTTTATCAGGACTAAGTGCATTAAAATGCAGTATTCACATGTCTTATTCAGGACCCATCAGGGAAACTACTTGGGGTTTCAGCTAATAAAAAGATGCAACACACTTGAACACTCAGTAGTTCATTACTTCGTGTTCTGGTGCCAGTTTTCAGGGAAAATTCAGACAAGAAAAGTTCAGTCTATGAAAAAATCGACCTGTCTGCCGGTCTTCCTTCGCTAAGTGAACATGAAGAACAAGATGAAAAATTCCACAGAGTGGTTCTAGACATAAATGCGAATTTAAAATAGTGTTATTGAGTCTAAGTTGGCAGCCCTGTGTCTGGATTCATAGAGGGAGAAGCTCCTGGAGACGGAGCGTGTCCTGTTTCCTCTGTGGCGCTTCAGTGTCTGAGCTGTAAAGGCTCCTCTGCACAGCGGGAGGCCCTTGCAGGTTCCTGCAGTGGAAGCAGTGGGCATAATTTAGCTTTCTGGGGTCATTAAAGAAATGAGTCAAAAATGAGCATAAACATTGAAGAAAAGGTTGCTTGAGTTCCCCAGCTGAGAAGTAAATGGTACTGATGGATGTACTCAATACTTTCTAGCTTTTTACTGTGTTAAGAAATGCATATCTCAGAATCTCACACTTCTCCTTGACCTTGATGGTTTTTGCCAACCAGGAGACTTAACAATGAAGCAGACTTTTTTCTTTTCCCTCCCCAGCAGCCACTGGCATGCTTTTTTTCTTTTTCTTAAGAAAAGAAATGATCTAAGTGAAACCTTTCTTGTGGCAGTGTGATGTGTGAGGCTGCTCCAGTATTCTGCAGACAGGATGGTTCATAGATGGGCTGACTGCTCAGTGAATATTGTATTACTACAAATACTGTACTGCTAATATAGAACTTTTTTGTGAAGTAATATTTCTGTAGCTTGCCATGAACATTGATATAAAGAGGAAAAAGGGATGAACACCATAAAAATACATACACACACATATATATATAAAAGAGTGTATTGAGACATCCCAGAAACAGTTATGTGAGATTAAAGTAAATTGCATCAGTTCATCTTCTGCTTGTTAAAAGTGTATAAAAAATTTCAAAGGAATATTGCCATATTTCCTTTCAGCCTATTAGGCTGCAAGTTCCAAAGGTAAGAAGGGGACATGAATTAATGCTGAGTGTTTGCAGTGAGTGCCTGCTTAACACTCTCTTTCTGCTCGGGTATGAGGCTCAAGTGAAGAGAGCCAGTGGAGAGTGAGGGCAGTAATCAGTAGTAAAGCAAAGGATTAGCTCTCCAGGAGAAATGAGGATCATTGTGTTGTAAACAGACCATTTTCCACCAAAGAAATACTTGTCTTGAGTAGCTAATTATTCCTGCTAAAGCAGCCAAGTAACCAACCCAGATAGTGGCTAGTAACTTCACTTAGAAAAATGAATTTCTATCCTCCACACTGCAGCCATATTTAACTGAGATTTTGGTTGTAGATCCAGAGTCTGCAACTCCGACAGATTTTTGAGTCTGTCTTGGCTGGGTTCTCCAGTTAACAGCCAGCAACAGTTTTCTGTATGTGCAAGGGCTCTGTCAGGCTATGTCCTGATTTCAGAACAATATCTATTGTCGCTGTGTTCCAGTCCCCAACGGCAGCGTCTATACCAGATTTAATTAAATCGGCAGGTCTGCATGGAACTGTGAGATTTCTGAGACCTTTACTGCGGTCTCTGTACCAAAGTTAGGTGGCTTTTGCCTTCTAAGATTGTGGGGAAATGTTGAAATAACACTTTTATTAAAAAAAAAAAACAAAAAAAAAAACAAAAAAAAACTGCAGCACTACATTTCCATACAACTGAGGCTTCCAGCTCGTGTTAAATTCATATTATCCATGTGTGTGTTTGGATACTTCACTAGAGGGATTGCATAATCAAATTCCTTAAATATCCTTCCTTTGCTTGCAAAACGTGCAGCAGCAAGACTTAATCATGATGAATATGTGTAAGGGAGATAAAAGGGACCTTGAATAATTTAATGTTATTCTTTGCAATTAATTTAGACCATGTCTGTGTTTGTGATTAGCAGATGCCAATCTGCTAACTGGAATTACCCAGGTTGCCCAAACCAGGTCACGTCCAGTACCCCTATGGCCTGGGCAGATGGATTTCTGTTGCGGACTGTTGCAAAAGGATTCACTTCCTTACAAAAGGAGTGTTACAAAAGCTGAGGTGTACTCAAAAACTCAGAAGGGGTTAAATGTCCTGAAGCATAGCACTTGCTACCAATATTTGATGTCAAGAAGGGGAAAAATAAAATTACGGCTTAAAAAAGGAGGAGAAAGAAGAAGGAAATGACTGGAAACAGGAAACCATAAATGTAAATGCTTAAATTTGCATTGCTATAATGTTGTCTAAGAGTACGGAAATTTCATGGGTTATATTTCACTTCTACAGGAAGTTTTGTGTCTCTATTTAATTTCTAGGAACCCAAGGGCAAAGCAAAGCAATTAAAATGTTGAAGACTTAAAATAAACTTCAGAGGCTTCAAGTAAAATACCTTTAGCTGATTAGTGGTACAATGCATATTTAATGAGAAATAAATTAGGGTTGCATTATTTCTTAGGAGGATAAGGAGAGGCCTTAGATATCTGCATTGATAATAGAGGGCTTAGGAATAATGTAATGCTATGAGCTTTTCTCAAAAGAATCAGGAAACTTCTACACGACCTAATGCACAGGTAAGAAGAGCAAATAACAAATAATTTTGTAAAAACACTTTCAGTAAAAAGCTTAATACTATGCTCCTATGCTCTATATAGACCCTTCCCTTGAAACATATCAATGTTTCTCTTTTTGTCAAATTTTTAGTTTTCCCTTTTTTTGATGCAAACCTGATTTCCCTGATTTTTTGTGCAAAATAACTTACATAAAAAGTGCAGCCAGTAAAATTTAGAATTAATTTTAAATGACCTACATTGAAAACACTACCTCCTGTATTTATCTCGAGCAAACAAAATCCTGTTAGAAATACCATTTAACAAATGTTCTCAGTGACCCTATTGTGGTAGTGTTGCAAGTGATGGGAATAAAGGAACATCCTTTGATCGGGAAGGTTGGAGGCATTTATCTTTCTAAATCAATGGAATTTTGAGTATGGCTTTGTTGTCTGGGTTAAATTGCTGCACAGTGGAAATGAAAGCTGTTCTCTAAACAGTAACGAGCCTGTTTCAGCATTCAGACTGGCTCACCGTCCCAGGTAGTGTTCTCGGTTCTTTCCCTCATTTGCCTTGCTGGCCTGACAAAGTGATTGAAAAATCTAATCGTTCCTGGGGGGATGCGGTTTACCAAGAAAGAGTTTTAGTGGTATTGTAAAGTTCTTGGGAGGAGAAAGCAGGAAGGTGCCTGCCCTGCTGCGCGAGGACAGAGCCGCCGCTGGAGAGGATGGGCAGAGGGAGGTGTTTACATCCCAAGATGTCTCGGTAGCAGCGCTGCGGGTGTTCAGGCTCCAGAGGTAGGAGAGATCGAGGCACAGGAGAAGGTGCTTGGATGCTTATTAGCTTGTCATGTTGAGGGGAACTGCATCTGTGTCTGCACTTGAGCATCTGTGAACTGCTTGCACCCGACAGCGTTTGCTGTCAGTACAAGCAGGCATGAACGGCTGGAACACCTTTGTGTTGCCCAGTCACTCAGAATGTGAGAGTATTAGGTATGAGAAGCTACCTTCAAAGCCAAGTGCATATCTAGTCTGATTTTTATTTCTCAATTTCTGGGGTGAATTTCTGCAATCAGTAGCAGGCCTGATCCCAAGGAAGCTGTGTCTTCTCTAGGATGTGCAGAGTTCATCTGGATGCTCAACACTGGGGCTTTGTGTTGCCTTTGATAGACCCAGGACAACCTGGGAATGTTACAGGTGCAAACAGAAAAGCCTGAAGCCCTGATTGGTTTGAACAGTTTAAGTTTCCCATCAGCAATTTTGGGTTTTTTCTTTTTTTGTCACAAGTGACCTGAACAACTCAAACAACCAGATGAGTTACAGAGCTCATAGCTTGGGGTTTATTCTCCGTTCCAGATAAGCATTGATGCTTTTCAGGATAAGTTCATTTTGTTGTCTTAGCGGAAGTGTGTGTTCCCTGGGGGAGAGGAAACGCTCCTACGACTCTGGGTAATACTGAGAGCAACAGTAAGAGGAAGAGGTTCAAGTAAACACTGCAGTGACCCAAGAAGTCAAAGCGTAGCCGTATTGGAAGGGTTGTGGGCAGGTGAGCGTGTGAGGCCCTTCCAATGTACAACGGATCTCGTCCTTCACAGATGTTTCGAGGAGCAAACAGCAAACTCGAGTGGCTCACATGGAAACGTAGCTCCTCCGATCAGGGCCAAGGAGTGCTACCGAAGGGTGTGAGCCATGATACCTTTCAGCAGCAGCAAATCCACCCAGTATTTCAAACAGGAGTTTACGGTTGCATAATCAGTAATTACAGATATGCAAATTAATGCACCACACTTCTGGAGCTGTCACACGTCCTTCAGACACCTTGAGCGGTAGGAGCGGCGGGCGGGAGGCGCTGCCTGCCCACCCTCCTCATCACGGCTGCTCCCTCCCTCCCTCCCTGCAGACAGGGCTTGGGGCTCGGGGCAGGGGCAGCACCCGCTGATTCTGGGCTGTTCCTTGGTCTCCCACCTTTGCAGGGAGGAGCACAGTGTGCATGGAGGTGGCACCGTTCCTGCTCCCTGTGCTGTTAGGCTAACCTTAGGTGAAGGAATCTTGTCTAAGATCCACCACGTGCATCTTTGCAGGAGTCTGGAAGTGGAAGCACCTACAGGGGCAGCCACGTCTCCGTTTTGGGCTAAGATGAATTACCTGCTGGAGGCCTCACTGCTGTTTGTGGAAGCAGCCTAAATGTCCAGACTGGAACGTCCACCTCCTCCTCATGGATTGTGATGGCCCAGGACTTGGTATACAAAGATAAGGCTGTGTAAAACAGGAGTAGTTCTCCTGGTCCGTTAGAGCAGCGCGGGTCTTGTAACTGTGCCTTGTTTTGTATGGAAATGGGAGAGGAAGGCTTGAGTACACACAGGTGATACCATTAGTGCTTCATTTGAAAGACCACATAATTTTAACATTACCTTTCTAAACAGGGTTCAAGAACTGGCATATATAGAGAGTTGTTGGCTATCCAAAACTGATGTAACACTGTAATTTAAATAGAATGAGGCTGTAATGGAGCTCTTGGAGGAAGAATAGCTGGTTATTAGTAGCAGTGCGCTAAAATACGTGCATTTGACAAAGTGCTAAAGGAAGAAATTACTTCTGGAAAAACAATGAAAATGCCAATTAAGAAAAAAGGAATGACTTTGGGTTTTTGTTGTTCTTAAGAGAGTTCTGGGTATATTTTTCTTGTGGCTTGAAAAGCTTTTGGTTTGTCTCTGTTGCTTTATTTCTGTAAGCCTCCCCCCACCTCTCTTTCTGTATCTGCTGCATTGGATTCTGTTTCATTTAGACAGAAGACTAATTTCGTGTTCTGCTCTAATGCTTTTTCTCAATTGTATGTTTTCCTCCTCTTTTTACAGAGTGTCTTCCAAAGAAAGTATGTCCAAGAGCACTGTGGTACATTTATCAGCTTGGAATTTCCCAACCTTTCAGCTGAGTAACAATTAAAAAAACGCCTTTCTGTTACTAGAAATAATTTTAATTGATAAAACAGATAATCAAAAAACCTTTCCACCCTCTGTAAAACACTATAAATCTTTAATTGTCTAGGACCTCCTTGTTGTAATACTGTTGTTAGTGGCATGAAGCACCTCCTGTCCTTTTAAAGATCTCAGTGGAACAACTCCAAGCATGGTGCATGTGGAAGCAGCCACGTGGCTGCTTGTCTTCTGGGTGCATGGGGACGTAGCAGTGGGGTCCTAAGTGCCTGGTGGTAAAAAACTTTATTGCGTTAAACCGTCTTTCAGGAGATGTCTCGTATTTGCCAAAGCAACACGCACCCCTCCGGGACGTGCTGGTGTTGGGCTCAGCGTCATGGCGAGCGGCAGACTGACCTGTGCACTTCCTTGGCTCCTGCCCCTGCGTTCCCAAACCCCCCGTGATGTGACGTCTCCCATGGAGGTTACAGTAGACAGAGAAAGAAGCTCCTAGTAACTGCGGAATATGATTAATATGGAAATCCTCCCTGGATAATTTTGCCGATGCAGACTGCTGCCTCTCCTACAGAAGTGTGTGTTTCATCAGGTGAGGGGCGATGTCAGGGTTTCTTTGGCAAGCAGGCTTTCTGGTAACTAATATATGTGTAAATGTTTCACTTACTGTAAAGGATATTTCTGTATTCAAGTGGCAGCTGAAAAGAAGGTTTAATGAGAGCATTAAAGAAAGAAGCTTATCCACAGCATTAAGATTAGCTGAAACAATGCTGCATTAGTCTTCAATGGCTTGTACAATGACATACGTAGACTGAGGAAATGCAAATTTTTGAGCAGTAAAATCTTTAGTTTTTAATGCTTTATCTGTTTGCTTATGTTAGATGCATGTCAAGTTACTTGTTCCCGTAGCAGAATGAAATGCAGCTACTTGAGGCTAAAAGCTGGAGAAGCAGAGACTTGACAGGGAGGCCAGTGCTGAGGCGCGAACACAGACACTGAGCGTGGCCGCACGTGGGACACTGGCCCTACAGAGTTGCTCGAAGAGACTTCACTTCTATGACAGCCCATTCCCAATATCAAATGTGATTTTTTTTTTACAAGACACCAGTTTTTAGTCTGTAATCTCGAGAAGCTGAATATTCTAATCCCATCAAAATATTGCAGCTATTAGAACTTGCAAGGTTGGATATTGTTCTCAGGTGAACTAAAAGCGGGCAGCATGCAGAGTGCTCACATACTTACAGGGCTTCCTGAACTTCTGAAAAGATGCTGAAGGAGAGAGAGGGTTCGTAAATTCGTCACTTATCCTGAAACTGGCAGACTGATACTGTTCTCAAAGACCTCTTTTTTAGACTTGCCTCCTGATCACAGTTTTCCACCGCAGATTGCATTAATTATGTAGTATTCCAGTACTTTCACAGGTTCTCCTGGTGTTCTGATATGAATTTCCACATTTAATTTCAGTCTTCAGAGGTTGTCTCGGCCTTGTAGTTGCTCTCAGGAAACCAAGAGCAAGTGGGATCATTTGATTTCTTCCCCACCTCCTCGACCCCGAACCCACAGAAATGCATGAGGACCCAGTTGCTCTCTCCTTCATCAGCAGTTTGAAGTTTTAGTGGCATTTTGCTTTAAATCAGTCATATGCTGACAAGGAGTTACAATTATCAGCCCTGCTGGAGTTACAGAAATACGTCCTCAACATCAAAAGATTGTTTTCTTAAATGATAATTAGTGTCTCCATGGGTGAATTGTTTCATAATTTAACACAGTATGAATTATTTTTCTCTACATAAACAAGTTGAGGCTCTGTGACCATGAGGACCTCTGCCATTTCTAATTAGTTAAGGCATCAGTATTAATTCCAAATTAGCTAATTATGCACGGGAAAGTAAATTAATCCAGAAGAATCTGTCATCTATGCAGGTAAAGAAGCCTATGCAGGTTTTATTTTTGTCGAGATCTTGCTTCATAGAGCAGTGTTCAGTAATCCACCGTGGTTAAAGACCCATCTCACATTTCTATTTTATAAATGAGGCCATGTTTTCATCTTAGCTATGCTTGGACTTACGCTCTTGACTTAGAGACTGGGTGTAAGTTATTTTAGGGCATTTGAATTGTCCTTCAAAATGAGAATTTGTTGAAAGCAGTGTGAATTGTAAGGGGAGCAGAGCTTGTTAGCCTCTAAATGCCTCAGACCTTAGGAGTGCTCTGTGCATGGCTGCCTGAGCCGCTCCGCTGCAGCAGCAGCAGGAGCAGGCGGTGCCGCTGCGGCCCGACCCGGCGTTGCCGTCGGCTGAACGGGGGCAGAGCTGGCGGTGCCGCCGCTGCCCTCCCGCAGGCGGCTGCTGCTGCTGGGCCTGGCCCAGTCCCCACTGGCTGCGAGTTAATCCGTACGCGGCTGCTCGCCGCCGGCATTGCCGCCTTTTGAAAACAGGCCAGCTGAAAACTGGGGTGGATGTTCTGTATGGTTTTTGTTGTTGTTGTTGTTCCTATGCAGCTAATCACATTTGTCGTTAAGTCCTTAATAATATCCCTGAGTATTTTCGCTTTACCATCTAATTCAGGAGCAAATAATAGTAAATTACTTTATACTGCTTACCTGTCCCCAGGTGGGACAGAAATGTAGGCCCTACCTGCGTCCCAGCAGCTCACGGTAGCGTTTCTGTTAACTACACACTGAAAGTGTGTAGCTTTCACTGAAAGCTCATGAAAGTGCTGATGCTGGTGTTTTTCTTAATCAGGATACTAATTTCTTTCCTAGTACTCACTGGCAATTGTGTGTATGTATGTATAAATTAATAATATGTATAATAATATAGATATAATAATACTGAACATCTGCCCTGTGAGGAGAGGCTGAGGGAGCTGGGCCTGTTCAGCCTGGAGAAGAGAAGGCTGAGAGGGGATCT
>JAWLRI010000217.1:144375-161954 GCA_034781795.1 Crypturellus tataupa | reverse complement strand
TGCGTGTGCAGGGGGGTTGGACTAGATGACCTCTAGAGGTCCCTTCCAACCTTAGGCATTCTGTGATTCTATGAAACGCACATAAGAGGTTAAGCTGCCTGCTGCGTACCCTGATCTGTGTCGTACATTAAGCTGGTCTTGTGAGCTAGTTGTATGAATTTGAAGGTTCAGTTTTACTTGTTGCAACCAAAATACAGTTTTAAAATATCCTACTGCCATCACTGCAGCTCCAAACTTTTCCTACTTAAAACACATAGAAAGTTCAGGTTGACGCTGCTTGCTGTGGGGTTGTCCTGTGCGCTGTCCCCAGCGGCGCCGTCGGGCTGCGTGGGCTGTAGCAGCCGGGCATGACGGCTCCTGGTCTCCTGGTGCCAGGGGAGCCTCCTGTTCGAGGGCCCATCTAGAACCTGGCGATCTGCACATCCAGCACCAAATACCTGCAGGATGTGGCCCGCGAGTGCAGTAGCTGCACCAGCAGCTGGGGAATTCTGGAGGCTGTAGTGCTACTGCTGTCGGAAGTAGCACTACGGAAAATGGTCGGAAAATCCCCATTCTGTGTGAAGTTAAGGGTGAAGTTAAGCAAAGATCACAGTAGCCCAGTTGTTTTTAAACTTACCTAGACAGGAATGATTTTTTGGACGGAAGGAAGATCCGTGGGACTTCCTCCCTTCCGCGGAGCGAGTGCAGCCTGCACAGAGCAGCAGGATGAGCTGTGCGGCCCCCAGTGCGGTGGTTGCTCCCGGAGAGGGTGGGCCCTGGATCGTGGATTTCAGCAGTGTTCCTGCATGGATCTGAGCATAAGCCACTGTGATTTTACATTGCAAACAGTGGTTCTGAGGCTAGAGTCATAAATCAATCTCCTTTTATGAATTCTACTATTTATAAAAAATCTAAACCTAATAGTGCTAGTTGAAGGCAGTGTAAGATGCAGTTACCAATGCTGTCGCGGGCTCCTACACTCCTGTACAGGGAGTAAAGGCCTGTATTGAAAAATAACCCCCCGTCTCACATAGCTAGCTGCAAACATTTTTTTTTGCTACAGACAAATCTGGTATTATTTTTACAAATGAACATAAAATATTCTTAGAAATCACTAAATAAGAGAAATATTTAGGATATAAAGCAACCTTTATTTTTTTAATTGAACTCCAGATTGTACATAGGTGGTAGTTTCAAAACATCACAGAGTTTCTAATGATAAAATGCCATTTCAAATAAAATCAATTATTATTAAAACATGAAACATGAAAAAAGAACATTTCTTTTTATTTTAGAATGTCATACCTCTGAAATTATTTTTAGACCACTATATACAAGTACTATGAAACTTTGTGGAAAGACTTTCTCCTGAACTGAGATTTGGCTGTCGCAAGCTTCATACACTGTTAAAATTCCGTCCTTTACTTATGAAGCAGTTGACGCCTCCCTGTGTTGTGCTGTGCAGCTCTGTGCAGAGCAAAGGGAACGGGGAGGATCGGAGTCTCTGCGCCCCCTCCAGTGCTGCCTCAGCCTTAAGATTTACACTGACAGGGTTAAAAGAAGTTGCAGAGAACCTGTTCTTGCCGTGCAGAGCAGGCAGGAGCATCAGATCCTCCAGCCAAACGTTAGCAGGGATTCCTAAAGCTTCAGGTCACCTAAGAGCAAATTTTGGAAGAACTTTGTGGCTTAGGAGACATCTCTGCCCATAGATCTTGGTAAAAGTATTAGAAATAACGTGTGCTTCCCTCCTGATGGACTGAGCACGTGGCCTGCTTCAAAGGAATCTAGTTCTCAGTTCCCAGGTGTTTCTTCTAAAGCCTGAAAACATTCAGTTGGAGATCGAAAGCAGAATCCTTTTCTTCCCTTTTGAATCAAACATTCTTTTTCTTATTCATCAGCTAGACTCAGGGAATCAGCATGGGAAGGTGAGTTGGTAAGAACCCGCGCTGGGTCCTGCCATCTGCAGGTGCAGCCGTTTCCCAGCAAACAGCTGCCCACGTCTACAGAATCGCGGCGCGAGGCAGCTCTGGGCGAGCAGAGCCCCACTGTGGGCCGCGGCCTCCCACTAGCCGTACTGAGATGCCCACAACACAGCGGAGCGGACACTTCGGCACACGGACGGCCCCGACCCTCTGCAGCGCCCTGGGGGCCGGCGGGGTGTGTGTGACCTGTGCTCCCCCTGCCTCGGGGCCCTGCTGGCACTATAGGTGCCTCCCCTGAGACGAGTATGGGCGCAGGCTCAGCCACACGTTCCGCTGTGCGGGAGACGTGTGTGTGAGTTAAATGACGGCAGCGTTTTTGGGGTTTTAGAAGTAAATCAGACATATTTGCTACAAAATCAATTTTCAGCACATGAACTTAGAACTTCTCTCTTGTTGGATCATTTGGGCACAGGCAGCCCCCGCTGCCCTGTATTTTTAGACTTCCCCAGTGAACAAAATGCACCTTTTACAGGTTTTTAACACTCACGGGCTGTAGTGGTACAACGAGACACTCGTAAATTGCATTTGAAAATGAAAGCCTGACACTTGTCTAGGACCCCACAGCGACTTCCGACGATAGATTTCTATAGAGAGTATTTTCTGTGTACAGGTATTGCAGCTTTTGAAACAGAGCAATAATATATGCTAATTGAATGGTAGCTACATTTAAAAAGGAAAATAATTGTTCCGTGTGTAATTTCTCTCTGTGGCATCTGTTACAGATATTTCATAATATAAAATCAGGTTATAATGAAACCCCAAGCTGTGACTTTGCAAAAGTGGAATGCGTTTGCTCTCTTACTGCTGCTGCCTCTGAAGAACTTACTTAAATGACGATGGAAAATGGGAGAAAATATGACCACTGTAGGCACCAGGGTCTGAGCCAAAGGCTGTTAAGAGTCGTGTTGATTTCATTGAGTTTTAGATTTGTCCCTCTGGAGTAAAAACATGGCACATTTTTATTGCTTGGAGAGTAATAGAAATGATGAGATTTACTGATTTTAAAATGACTTAAATATCAAATTAAAATAGACTCGAATTGCAGGGTTACCTGGAAGCAAATAGTCTTGCTCTTGGCTATACCTCCTCAGATAAGAAAGTCCAGGAACAGAATATACATGGGCTGTTTCAAAAATAGATTATCATGCTCGTTCTGTTATTTTTCCATGCACCTGGAGGTGTCATTTCCTAAAGGGGAAGCACTTCAACACCTTCCTTGTTTTGTTATTTGGGATCTAAACAAAGAGAGAGCTGTTGGGGCATGGTGCACAACGAGAAAGGTGTCTTCAGCTTGTGGAAACTTCTGGAACTTTCCATATGTTTAATGTGGAAGAAACTCCCATCAACTGCTTCAGTTAAAAGGGATTTGATGCAGCCTAATTTTGCTTGGTAAGCATATCCACAAGATCTTTATCTATTCCTTGGCTGCTCAGTTCATTTAAACTGTAATACCTATGAACAATCTTTTCAGCCGTGACAACAACCACTCGAAGCCCATGGTCATCTTCTCCCAGCTGACATCCTATTGCTGATGAAACCACCATTTCCAGGCCTCTGTAGGAGCCCCCAGCATTCCTGTGGTAATGTCCAGAAAATACAGCCTTAACGCCTGTTCAAAATAATAATAAAGAAAGTGTATTTAGTTGGCAGTTGCAGGTTAGGTATAAAATGTATTTGTAGAAAAAAGACACTGTTGAGGTAATAGAGGCTGAGGCTTGTAGAGAAGCTCTAGGTGTCATGTTTATAGTGAGTCATTAAGTATGAAATCATAAGGAAACCGGTGGCTTTAACTTGCATCCTAAATAATTAGTAGAAAAGAACTGCTCCCCTGCTCCCCTTTGCATTACTGCAGTCCCCATGTCTGCTGCAAGTGGGTCATCTGGCTGCTCCTCTGGCCTGAAAGAAAGAGCACATCAGAGGGTGCTGCTCGTAACCACAGGCAGACACACACACGGTAGTAACTGGCTAGAGGAGTGCGTCTGAAAGGTGAGTGCAAAGACAGGCATCACACTGCTGTATTATTTGTCAGTTAACATGGAGACAATCCACTTAGCAGGACTTAAGCCTGTTTACACAATAGTGGTGACCTCAAAAGAGCCCAAAGAAACAAACAGTTGAGAAGAAAATTTATAATCTGTTCT
This sequence comes from Crypturellus tataupa, assembly GCA_034781795.1. Taxonomy (NCBI): domain Eukaryota; kingdom Metazoa; phylum Chordata; class Aves; order Tinamiformes; family Tinamidae; genus Crypturellus; species Crypturellus tataupa. The sequence continues at coordinate 157,852 of JAWLRI010000217.1, read as the reverse complement.
ACAAGAGATACTGGGGGTTTATCACAGATGATACCTGGAATAAGAAAATAACGCAGGTACATCAAGAGAACTAAGTTAGAGACTGCACATTATAATGTGGGGAGGGCAGGAAAGATGGCAACAACCAAAAAGAGAAAGGCTGACAAGAAGAGCGGCAAGAAGAGCTAATCTGGTGACCACGTGAATTCACATCACCTAGCAGGGGATACAAGCACAGCACTTCTGATTTTCTTGGTATTCTATATGACCTATTTTTTTTTCTTTTTTTTTTGGCTGATTGAGGGAACACTACTATGAGCTTAAAAGAAACACTTTGGTCTGTCACAGGAGTCAGCAATATGTTGCATCAAAAAATCCGGGTAGGTAGCATGAAAGACGGGTTAGGATGAGAAGAGCTAAACCACCCTCTGCAGCAGGTAAAGAAAACACACACTTGTGTTTAAGGCTTTACAAAGTACTCCAGAATCCCTGACTGAATTCTTCTCTAATAGAGGAGCAAAATCCGTGTTCACAGAAGTCCAATCATCTTTTCTTTTCCCTCAGAGTATGATAATTTAACAAAAAAAAAAAAATTAATTAGGCTTGCAAATGCTGTCTGACTTTCAGACCAACATCTTAGAGACGTGTATGCCACATCTGCTTTTTTGTCATGCTTCCTTTCTTTTTTGAGAAATTTTGAAACACTTTTAGGTTCGATTTAGATGAAATTGGGTCATCTTCACCTTCAAACCAATAAACTTTCCTCCTTCCCCCTAAATTTCTACATTTTGTCTTGAAAAATCTATGAATTGGTAAAAGTAAGTTGTACTCACTGCCCTGAATCCCTTAGTGGGTTCAGTTCACATTACCAACTGGATTATTTTCCGCTCTTCAGTATTTTATAAATCTTAATCGAATGTGTTTATTACCACAGAACAATTAAGTATTGCTTAATCTCATGAATCATAAAAGTAAAAAAGCTCATATATATATATTATATATATGATTCTAATACTAAACACTTTCCAGTGCTTAGTCAGAATCTGTAAAACCATTAATGACCGAGTTGCAACTCTTAATGTTAACGGAGGCTGTTAATGCCTCCCTAGGGCAGCGCTGGCTCCGGCAGCCGGAGCGGCGCTTTGGACGCAGCTGGTGCCGACGCTGCGGAGCAGCCGCTAGCAGGGCCCGGCGGCGCTGCCTGCCAGGACCAGGTAGGGGCCGTGTTCCCTGCGAATTTGAGGGACCCGTCTGTCTGAATAGGGTGCAAGCAAGAGGGTTTTCACCGGCTTCTGGAGAGATTTCTAAAATTCTTTTAAGAATGTTTATATTACTCTGCTTGCTAGGACTGCCCAAAGGGGCAGGAAGGTGAACAGTAACTCAGATATATGGGAAAACTGAAACTCCTACTACAGGTGTTCATGGTAATCCTCTGGGGCGAGAGCTAAAAGCCCTGTCCATGTTACGCTGTGTGGGAAGGGGGTTCTGCAGTTGTCCCTGGTAATGGGTGTTGCTTGCAAATACAGCGCAGTTCACCTAAGTGGGAGATGAAGAACGCGAGGCAGGCGCAAGCCGCAGGCCTGGCAGGGAGGCTTTGGCGGGAGGGTCTGCTGCGTGTGTTGTGTTTGTTCGTTCGCTTGTCTTTAATATCCGGTCTGTGACCCTTGTATGTCAGTCACAGCTTCCCAAGGCCGCCAGTACTCCTCTTCCTTACTGTTTGGAGATAAAAGAGCTACTTGGACCAGATGGCTGGAAACTGCTACTTATTGTCTAATACAGAACATGCAAATGAGCTTTATGTCAAATTGCTACAGAAAATGTTGTAGTCTGCAGCTGATTTTGGGTACTGGTAATGAGAATATAAAGGGAGAGTGGCCTTTTCAAAAGTACCTACATAATTTAGAAGTGTTTTTTCTATTTGAATTCAGTAGGTTATATGCTCCTTAGTCATAGAGACCCTTTTTGATGGGTCATCATAAGTATCTGGGAACACATTAGGTTAATGCTGAGTTACTCAGCAAGCACCCAGGCAAGTATTGTAGGACAATGCGACTGCATGGCCAGCAGGTAGCAAGGTGACTGTTTCATAAACCAGAATATTTCAGAGTTTTTACGGAAGTGGGACTGGACAATTTGCTGTGTTGGCTGAAAAACTGCTGTGTTGTAATAGGGAAATATTTTGCTGTTAGTCATCTATAAATGCTGAATCCTGCTGAACACCTACTGAAAAAGAAGTTAACGAATGCCCCCAAACGTGGCTGTCCCGAGTAGGGCGGCATGGAGGGGGCACGTTCGGGCGTCGCACTCCGCAATGGCTCTGCCGAGCACTGCAGCTCCCTCTCTCCCTGTGCTGGGCCACGTGCGAGGCCTGAATCTGCAGTCACCTACAACCGAATCGCGTTTCCAGCTCCCGTGCTAGCGCTGCAGAGAGCAGCCTGTGGGAACCTGGTACAGTAAACACCATTTCCAGTTCTTTGGCCTGTCAAACTCACAGGCTCGCGCTTTCTTTTTACAGTGTGTTCACAGCCGAGGGAGCTTTGAGGCTGCTGGTGCTGGTGGAAGAAGTGTTTTGAGGAGCTGGTGTGGCCGCCAGCTCCTGCTGGTCCGGGAGGTGCCTGGCGCACTGGCACAGGCCGTGTCGCGGATCCCGGTCTCGCAAGAGGGCTGCTCTGAAACACCCACACGCAGGAAGCCCATGAAGTGCTGCTTTCCTTAAAGCTTCCAGTTCCACCTCTCTTAAAGAAGGATACCCCCGCATTACAAACCTCCCTGGGTTTTAAAGATGTAACCAAATACCGTGGTGCCGGTGTATGAAAGTCACATGCCTGTGTCTAGGAATGAAAATATAATCTGGAGGTAAGTAATGAGCCATCTTTCTGCTTAAAAAATGTCAAAATGGGAAAGCTCTCACTGTACAAAAAAAAAAAAAAAAAAAAAAATAGAAGGAAGCTCAAAGAAATTAGGAGAAAACTACAACTCACTGAAGCATACTCTGAGAAATTAATTATTTACGGTCTGCATTCTTAGCTGTAGCAGGACAAAGTGAGTTCTGACCATATGTACTGTACAGTTTAAACCGTTGTGTTTATCATTACAAAATACTGAGCAAAGCTTCTTAGGGTGAGCTGTTATCTTTCATATATTCAGCAACCTGCTATTCCGTATGTAATGTAAAAGTAACCCATGCTTAATTGTGTTCAAGCAGTAGGCCTGTGAAGAGGTCATTTGTGAGATGCTACAGGCTTAAAGGACATAAATTCTATCAACTATTGTTTTTTACTCTCAGACAGCAGAAACTAGATAAAAGGACAAAGAGCTGTTATACCCCAAACATTACCAGGAGATCCTTATTTCCCTTGTCAGAAAACCTGTCATCTCTTCCCCTCTTGCACAGTGATGAAGAAAAAAGCAGGTGAAACTCTCCTAAGACAGTTGGCTCTCTCAGTGTTTTCCTTTGCTTTCATGAGAGATACTGATTTGAAGCCTGCTGTAAAATACCAGCCTGGGTTCTACCTGGGCTCAACTCTAAACTCAGCCTGTAGATAAAAGTTAAGTTGCTCAGAAAAGCAAAATAGAAACAGTATGGTGTGTGCTTGGTAGAAACTGCCCAGGTCCTGCCATGCCCCAATCCCAGCCTTGTGTAAATAGCAAATGACTAAAGGTAGAAAACAGAATGCAGCAACGTTTTAGTGGCACAGGGAGGTTATTCCAGGTGGCACTTGCTATGCTTATGAGTCATCCTGTTTAGTTGACCAGTATGACTGCTCTTTGCTTAGTGCAACATAGTCACCTGTCTGGTGCAAAAGTTAAATTTGCAATTCAGCACAGTAAACGATAAAGGAAGAGATTGCTCTGACTTCACTGCAGGAAACTTTAAAGGAATGGCAGAATACAAAAGTCCTGTAACATAACAGACTCTTCATAGAGATCTTGCGCTTTCTAGATACTGTTTGGGTCTTGAGACCATACAATAAGGATGGGTGTTTTACATCTGATGCTACAGGTAATTTGAGAATGCAGAGTCAGTTCTACCTCCCTAACATCTTGCAGGTTATTACTGTGCCTGCTTAATGTAAAATACTTAGGCAATTCTGGTAGCAGAATTCAGCATTTCTTTCTTTTTCATTGAACCTATTCCTTAGCCTACATTTGCAGCAGACCAGTGCCCATCTGGAATCGCATGTGCGCTCCTAGTTGGGCATTCTGTGCTCTCACTGCCCAAAATGGGGCACAGAAATGAACCTGGGGGGAGCTTTACTAGTGACAATCCCTGTTGCTGAAGGGAATCATCGGCCACTGTTCCAATATACTTAAATATCTTGATCAGGTAGGAGAGGATGCTGAGCAGCTGGAGCCTCCAACTCAGGTGCGTGGGGAGGACACAGGACACGCTGCTGCTCCACGTGCCCAGTCTGTGCTCAGCTGAGCTCTCTCAGACAGGGCCGTGCCTGTGGCACCTGCTGCCCTCCAGGGAACAGCCACGTCACCAGTGATCCCAGCAGCGCCCTGCGGTCCGCTCGCAGGCAGACACCTCGCACCGACCTTGCTCTGGCTTGTTCCTAACCTGCAGGACTAAGTGGCAGCTAAAGGAAGATAGCAGGGATCCAACCCGAGGCATCTACTGCCCGATTACCACACCAGCTGCACGGGTGAAATGTGTGTACTATCTGCCAGTAAGTGCCATAATGGTGTATGCTCTTTGTGATACTTTACACTTATTCTGCAGATGAGCAAAACTATTTTTGTATGTGAGTACACGTCAAAACTAGAAACTACCATACAATGATAGTGAAATGAAAACCCATGTAGCACTACCTGCTAGTAAAGGAAACAAGCGCTTAGTCGGGGAAAAAAAACTCTTTACCAGAAGCATCATCATTCCTTAAATAACATCTTTCCACTATCCACCAAATTTAATCTTAGTAGTTAAAAAGAAGAAAAGTTAAGACTTGGTGTCACCACATATTTAAACCAAACCCCAAACTAGAATTCCAGTGTAACTTTTTTTTCTATTTTTCTTTTGGGACAAATGCTGCAACTTTACCGTAATTGTGTTTAACACCTTCTAGCCACCTATGCTCAAAAAGTTATTTTGGAACAGAACTAAAATGAGAGTGATGTCTGAGCAGCCCAAGCTGTGATAACTCAGAGCAGTGAGGACGCGACTGGCACCCTGGCCTGGGAGAGGCAGCGTCCTTCCACAGCAGCTGGTGTTTCTGGGTGCTCTTCGTCCAGATTCCCGCTTGCAGGGGGGATTTCGCTGCTGAATCTCCGCTGCGCCAGTGCTCAGTGCAGAAATGCCATTTTGGACCTGGCCTATCGGGATCAGCCTCTGCTCAAACTTACTACCAACTCCAGATACTTTCTAGTGAAGGCTTCAGCTTTCAGTTACTCTTTATTGCTAGTGCTAGTGTTAATTCCTGCTGTTCTGCTACAGGATATTACATCTGGAACAAAGAAACAGGTCACTGCTGGGTATTTATAGAAATCTAACTGATGTTGTTTTTCTTCAATAATACTTTTTTTATTCCCTCCACTGCATTCCACTTTTGTTAGTTAGCATAAGAAGGAAATCTGAACCAGTCAGTGCAATAATACCAAGATGACAAGCAGGCAATTTACTTTGCTCTTGCTTTTGATCTTAAACATAAAAAGAATCTTAAGATGTGTGCACTCAGACTTAATTTATTCATTTCAAACGTTTTTCTGAAGTAATACTGTCAAATTATTAGTGCTCCTCCCAGCCCCTTTTTTCTAAACCCTGGGAGAAGCAAAAAGCGTTTGTCCTTCCAGACGCTGCTTTAATAACCTGCCTTAAGGTAGGTTTGGGTTGGTTAAATGTGATTCAGTAGAGTCAGCTATAGCCAAAAGGGTGCAGTGCTACTCGTAGAAAGTAGCCAGAGCAGTGATTTGTTTTTAATCCATGATTTATGAAATAGCAGTTGGGCAAATCTTTGATACAAAGCATGAATGAAATAAATCCTTGTGTGTAAATAAATGTTGTCTGAAACGAGGTGTACTTTGGCTGTTGGTAAGCCTTAGACTCTTCATTAGCTTGACCATGAAGCGTGTTAATAAATAGTTAGTTTTTATGCTAATCTAATGTAAACATTGTATTTTGTCCCTTCAGGCATCCGTTTAGCTTGTAAAGATGCGCAGTAGCTTCGATAATGCAGCAGGTAGGTTCTGAGGAAAGAAATTAACTTCTGTAATTGTCTCCACTGTTTCGAGTATCTGCCTTCTAGAGCCAACATACCAAATAAATAATGTCAAATGCCATTGTAGGAGCTTAAACAGGCTCTCAGTGGTTCTTTATCTCTCAGATGTAACCAGCTTTGGTAGGAAGGTCAGGTTTTTATCAGCATTTCCCATTTTCTCTTTGTCCGGTTGCCCTCTTCAATTTTGTAACCCTGAACAGAGGGGTGTGTTAACAAACACGGCTTTTCTTACCGAGCTGGGTAATGGGCACTGCCAAGCTCTATCTCCCTGACCTGCTGTGCAAGGAGATCCAGGTGAGTAACTGCAGCTTGGAGGAGGGCTGCGGGCGCACACGTGTGTCTGTAGCGGCGGTCCCTGTCATGCGCCCTGCGGCGCCTCTGCTTTGGGAGAGACCGTGATTATCTATTGTAGTCCCAGCACCTGCTGGCGCATCTTGATCTCAACCCGAGCATAGGTAGGTGGTAAAAGAAACTGTATCCTATATGAAATCTTGAATACTAATGAGAGGAGCATTTTAAATGGAACCCTCATTTACATTCTGAGGAAATGCACAAATCAGAAGACCAGAATTTTGCAAAATACTTTAAAAAAAATAAATGTTTCAGGTATCAAAATGTTGTTAGCATGCCAAAGATTGGATTTCTGACAAGAATCAGGTGAGAAAGTGACTCATTACCTGAATAGAAACTACACACTGAATAGCAAAAAGAAGTCAGTTGGTGTGTTAGCAGGAGAAGCTAAGGTGATTTTAAAATTGCAGTGTCTTCCTTCCTCACATTATACCTTATCACTGCGAGAAGCCCTCGTGAACAGCAATTCCTCAGCACCAGGGAAGGGATCAGCAGGATTTTGACATAATTGCAGTGCACGAGGGCCGGAGCGCTCGCTGTGTTGGGGACAGCTCCCAGGGCGGCACCGCGGCCTGGCCTGGCCTGGTTGCTGCCCTGTCTCCCCCCCGTAGCCCTGGCCTCTCTGACGCTCTGCAGCTCAGCGAGGGAGACGCAGGAACAGGCACGAGGGGCATCTCTCCGGCTCTGGGAGGAGCAGGGAGGCCGCATGTCTGTGACCTCCTCCCATGCAGACCAACTGTCACTGCTGCTTTAAAAAGGTGAGTGTCCAACCTGTGTGTTTAAGGACTAGTTTGTTCATTTTAAAAGGAATAAGAAGTGCGGATCAGGGTGAGGGCTCTGCCTTCTGGCACACTGAGTCTTTCAGTGGCGGCGCTCAGCAGCTTACAGGAGTGGAGGATCATACACTGCATAACCTGGTATGTGACCTAGCGAGATCTGAAGTGATCACAAATCACCTTCCTAATGAAAGACGAGGTCACAGAGAGGGGGGAGAAGATCTCCAGTGAGACAGTAAGGTTTTGTGAAGTACATCTGTCTTCCTGACCTCTTGAAAAATGGTAAGCTTTATTATTTATAAATCCATTCTTTAGTGTTTGATAACTGAAGTTAATTGAAGAAATACAGAGTAAGTCCCAATCTCGAAATCAAGATACGATCATTAGAGAATTCCAAATAAGTTAAAACAGCATGGAAAATAATGCATGTGCATTTATCTTGAAATACTGAAAAGTTGCTTCTTAAGAAAATACATATTTAGAAAACAGTTTTTCTCAAACAAATGAGACTGGGCACCAATTCAGTCTTAACTAGTTTAAATTCCAAGGCTGTCTGACTCTAATTTCTGTAATGAACTTCACTTCCATGGCTTGTCTCCAGAAACAGCTTTACTCAGAAGTTGCTGTTTCTCAACTCTAGTTTCTAATGTAACCCAAAATGCCTTTTTTTTTTTTTTTTTTTTTTTTTTTTTTTAATTTTTTAGATTTTCTGTGTCCAAAATGTGTCTGGCCTAGCCTGTATTTGAACTGCTCAAACCAGTGCTACGGACGGTGTAAAAATGTAGGAAGAAAATTACCATATAAAAATAAACCTCAGAAAAGCATCAAGTTTTCCAAATTAGGAAGAGAATGCCTGGAATAATCAGCACAGGCAATCAGTAGCAGGCTTTATTTAGACTGAGCCTTCAATTAAATAAATGCTTTTCTCAGCAAATGAGACCATAAGAGAATGAAAAAGGCTAAATTAGTGGAATATGAATGACATAATAAATATGTAATGGGCACAGTACAGACCCGTCTTCTTTTGCCATGAACTCTAGAGAATTTGGGGGGAGAAAGATTCTGGCTGAGCATTGAAATGTTATCACATGATCCCAGTTATCACCCTGCAAGTGTTAATGAATGAACTATTTTTTAAAATAACTGCTGATGTGAACCAGTTTATGACTCCCCGTGCAATCCACAGCAAACAAAAGGGAGATATTTCTTCACATAACACAAATTTGAAACTTGGATCCCTCTCTTACGGCCCATTGTGAAAGGTGAGCTTTCAAAAACAAAAACGAATTGGATAAATCTGTAAAATAATTTAAATAGCAGTATATTAATAACAATATTATAAAATAATTCCCTGAAAAGATGCATTGCGGGAGACTTTAGAAAAGTATTTTAAAGAAATACATATTTTGCTGTCTTCTCTTCCCTAGGGTTCTGCTGCAGAAGCAGCAGAGAGGGCTACAGAGATCTTCAGTCTGGTCTAGCTACTCTGCTTCTGTGTTCCCTGTTTATGTTTGATGATGATAATTAGGTTGCAGTTCAAGTAGAACTACGCTTATTTAGAAGTCATTGCTTTTGCTGGCTGTACCTTCTGCTCCACCAGGACTGAAGGAAAGGGCTACACTAGCAAAAGCTGCTGCCCCAAACTAGCTAGAGCCTGGTAAGTACAGCAGAAGAGAGAGCATGGAAGTAAATAGATGGAGAAGCAGCTCTATAGAGCAAAGAAACCGTCTGGAGTGAAAATCCCCCTTGCTGACCCTCCCCGGCCCCTTCCCGCAGGCAGCGCCACGGAGCGGGCAGGCTGCGACCCAGAGGCTGCGCACAGGTACCCACAGCCCCATCCAGATGTGGCGCGAGACACAGCCATGCGCACCGCTGGCCTGGGACATGTCGCTCCGGAGCGCCTGCCCTGGAGCACAGGGCACAACTGGCTTCCTCCTGCCGTTCACTTCCAGATACAGCAGCTATTGAAATCTCAACAGCAGAGGCTGCTCTCGCTGCTCTCCAGGCAGTTTTGCCCAACACCTTGGTGTTCGCCTAGCGCAGGATCGTGGTAACCGTAAGCACCCTTTGCCATTGCCTTTCTCCCTGTGACTAATGGTGTCAGGACTCCAGTGCCATGCAGCAGCAACAGCAGTGAGTAGTTGCTGTAAGCAACACTCTTCTGCTGGAATTACATTGATTTTTCTCTCACAATAATACAAAGGAACACTCCCATCACTGTGTCTGCCCAGCAGGTGTTGCAAAACCACCACTCCCAGTCCTGTTAGCAGGACAGGGCCGTGCCCAGGTGCTCTCTGACCCTCTCTCCAAAAAAACCGCTCCCTTTCTACACCAGTACCCAACACCCTGGATCTTGTAACCTCCTGATCCACCTTAGACAGACCCTGTCCTCTACGGGATTATTTCGTACAAAGTAAGTGTACTTTGTACGGCGTTGCTGTTGATTTTTGGGAGGGGGAGGGGGGAAGTTATATGATTCAGGAAATGATAATGTATATATGAAATATGTGTGTCTGTGTCTACATGCTAAATTACATTATCACACTTAGTCTTAAAATCTTTATTATTCTAAAGTTACATCAAAAATACTAAATTTCTTCACTCTGCTTGTACACGAGTACATAATTTCAGGATTAAATGATTCCAAGCTAACATCTAGTATATTTAAATCTGGATTATTTTAAATACTGACAAGCTGCAAACAAGCAAGCCCTGAGATTGGTGGAAGAGCTTTGCCAACATTGGGGTCTCAAAGGCAGGAAGAAGAAAATATTACTTCCTTGTCTCTGTTGATTACACGACAGATTAAATAATGAAGTATAGCATGTGTTGGCTGATAAATTCTAGAAACAGCAGCTTTCAGCACTCCCCGCTTTACTTTTGTACTCCAATTTATCTCAGCTGCCCATATTCAGAAAGTTTCTTCCCCTTCATTTCTGCTCTCCTGGGGTAACATTTTTGCAAGGGGAGGAAGGAGGCATCGCATCATTTTAATGAGCAAAGGCTGTTAGAAATTACAGCGTTTACCATCACAAATGGTAAAATGGGAAGACATTTAATAGAGTTAGGCTCTTGGTTTTCCTGTACGCACAAAGTATTTTTACCATATCTGAAAAATTGCCTCTTCCCTTGGTAAACTACTGTGTGTGTCCTCTTTGAAGAATAAATTCTTACTTCATTGCTGGAAACCAGGTATTAGTGCAGGTTTTATTCAGCAAAGCTCTCAAATGTGTTCAGATTTGTTGCAGATATATTAGGGTTATTAAGAAACACTTACTACTGTATTAAGTGCAAAGTAGCCTTATTAATTTCAGTCTGTCAGTGATGATTCTCAGGACAAAAAATCTTTACTAGGCTGCCTGTAGCTCAGCAAAATCACATTTTTCAAGTCATAGAAAGTATCTGTAATAAACTAGGAAAATTATATGTGAATGAGGCACATAGGAAAGGTATTTCTCCTTTTACACAGACCAATTAATTTAAAAATTAATTATGTTTATCCAGAAACATGACATGCGGATCACATTCTTGGGTCAACTACTAGATTTTTCATTTTTCCACGCGAAGCTCTATGCCAACCTGTTTATCTCAGCACTGGGGAATATGTAAGAGCTGAATAAACCTCTCACGGGCAGAACGAACTGTGCCCAGGAGTCTCTGGGAGAAGAGGGCCGGCTCGGCTCGGCTGGGTGCAGTCTGGGCACACGGGGGTCTTGTGCCTGGTGTCTGTGTGTGCAGGAGACACCCCGGAACGGGCAGCTCAGCGCGCTGGGCTCTACCCCTGCACTTGCAGAAACCCCCGGAGTGGAGAGCAGCGTTCCAGGCTGACTCGATTCTCACTGTCTCCAGATTCTCCTGATCGAGGTCAATGGTGTTGGTAATAACCACATTTAACCAAAAAACACAGCGCGGTTCCTTCCTGTACAGCTCACAAGAATGGTTTAACTTTGCACAGCAGCAATACATATTTACAAGTGCCAGATTTTCAATTTATAAATATTTATCATAAGAACATGATTATATCTTTAATTAGCCCAACTGCTAAGGACACTTCTAATGTGAGAAATGTAATTCAATATTTCATAACAGATGTACCCTCTACAGTTAGTCTTTTATCTCTGCTTGTAATGAGCGGATACTTAAACCCAAAACATTATGTAATATGTAACTGATTGTAAGCAAATAACCATGCGTTTAAATTTAAAATAGATGCCAAATTTGCTGAAGTTACATACCTCACCCTAAAGCATCCGTACAACTGCCCAGTACTGCATTATTCCTACATATGTTCATGTGAATGTCTCTGTTCACAGACAGAGCTAAATTAATGCACATTGTCCTCCTTTCCCATTTTTCTCTGTAAGCAGATGAGTCATGGCCCTGAATTTGACATTTTTAGAAAACATATAAACATGAAATAGCTTCAGGTCGGATTCTGGCTTGCTGGCAAGGTCCATTCGTTAGCATGAACATTTCCAAAAACAACAACTCCTAAAATATGCACGTTGAACTGAATTTTTTCCATAATTACACACTCCTATGTAGTGCTTGGAAATCACTGGAGAGCGGAACCATGCTGGAGTGGAAAGGGAGAGGCAGAGGGATGGAGTAAAAAGAAAGAAGAACCAACGAGGGGGAGAAGGAGAATCCAGCCTGGAAGATGCATGACAAAAGAGACTGACTTTCCAGAATAAATGAGGGGTAAGCAGCTTCAACTGGAGGCCATTATTAAACATTGAGATTTCATTACCATTTTTTCTGTTTTCATCCTCCAAGAATTTATCAACTGAAGTGGGGCAAAACCAATTTCCTGTCTAATGATACGCTGAAATTGATTATTCTTTGGCAAGGCAGAGAGACAGGAACTAGCGGGTGTCGCTGCGTCCCGTGCATCGACCCCATGTTGGGAGCTGCCTGGTCGGAAGCTGCTGACAATGTTTTGTCGCCTTACAAAGCCCATTCCTCACAGGAATTGGGAATGGGAACTGACTGCAGCTGTTACTAAGGAAACTCGGAGCCAACTTTTGATTCAGCTCATTTTTCTCAGCGTTCTTGGTTACGCCGTTTGCTGCTGCCTGCTCTGTGTATTCATTTAAGCAGCAACACGTTGATTCATTGGCTTGTGAATATTATTTATTGACTCATTTCCTTATTATGTAAAATAATAAATAAAAGATTGATGTTTTGGCACAGTTATGAAGGAGCCAAAAACAGATGTCATTTTGGGAGGCTCTGAGGGATTGGCAGGGGGCATAACGGAAAGGAATGGGGCCCCTAAGGCCGGGATGAGGGCATGGACAGGGAGGTTGGCAAGCTGTTCCCGGAGCTGTTGGCTGTTACTGGTGTCCCCGTCTGCCCCCAACAGTGCCTGGAGCTGGCGCAGGGACCCTGTCACCATCCTGTCCTTTGCCCGAGTGGCTGCACCGACTGCAGCGGTGCTAATCGGAAATAACCCCACGAAGAACCATCGGTACTGAGAAAGCCCGGCTGCATCAAGGTTAAACAGGGAAACAAACACTCTGCAGTCTCATGTATTTTAAATTAACTCCATAAACCAGGAGAAAAATTCTACAAAGCCAACCAGAAAAAGAAAAATATGACTCACCATTTTACATGGATAAAAAAGTTTCAGTCTGCACCAATTCTGCTCTGCTTGCAGAGGGAGTGTGTGATAACACTGATAAAGCAAAGCACTGTCCAGGGGACACGGCGCCGGTGCAGCCTCACCAACTGCAGCGACAACATCTTACGTAACGCCTTTTGCCTCCTAACTAATTACATCCCAGGCGCTCAGTGGTGCCAAGTGTCAGTAACCATCAGGGTGACAGAATGTGTGAGGACAGACCCGCTCCTGGTTGCACCTGCCCCCTCGGGGAGGGGATGTCAGCAGGGAAGCAGCACATGAGGGAGCGGGCGGCCTCCCGTGCCACCCGCACCTGCCGAGCTCCAGCAGAGGTGGCCCCAAGGCTGGGGAGGGAACCAGCAAGGCGGGAGCCACCCAAGGCCACGCAGTCGAGCTGCAGCTGCCCCAGTGAGAAAGAGAGGCCGGTTGGGAGCCCAGCTCAAATGGAAACCTCTATGGGAACGCACGCAGCGCGGGGAGTAAACAAGGGAACTGGAGATGCGTGTGCGACTGCAGGGCCTCAGTCTCAC
>JAWLRI010000217.1:112094-141791 GCA_034781795.1 Crypturellus tataupa | reverse complement strand
GTGCCCCTGCTCTGGGTGTCCCTGCTGGAGCAGGGGATGGACTGGGGGATCTCCAGAGGTCCCTGCCAGCCTCAGCCACTCTGGGATTAATGCTTAGTTATTGGGATGAATTTTCAGTCAACAATATAAGTATGACGTTCTGATAGCACTAAAATCTAAAAAATAAGAAAAGAAAAAGATCATAAACAGGTAGGCATATTTTTTCTTCGGAGAAGTTTAAAAATGAAAACACTGTATTTTAAATCAGATATATTAAATTTGGGGCCTTTACCTGTCAAGCAAATCTTTTCAAAGGAAAAAGAAAAAGACTAATTATGCAAACATTGGCAGTAATCATCCTAGAAGTCACTGCCTTGAGCAGAACTCAACCAAAAGATAAAAAAAAAAAAGAAGACAGAAAGCTCTTACAGTAAGAACAGAGTAAATGTATACAGTGAGGCAAGGGAAACGAGTACTCATTCATTTAGGATGTAGTAATGTGACTAGCTTATACACAAATATATTTCAAATTATGTTATCTTTGGATCCCTTGTCTCCCTTCTGTTTTAGATGCTACTTTCTTCTATTTACAAGCAGACAATTCTGTTTCTCTTTAAATATACAATGTCCCCTCTGTTACAGCAATGCCAGAATTCCTAATGAAAATTCTCTTAGTGTCCAAAAATGACACCTTCTATCTCCTGTTAAGATACCATGAGGTCTTCTCTGCATGTCTCCTCATGGGGAAAAAAAAAAAAAACATTAATCTTGAATCTGCAAATTTGTCAGTCCTCTGGAAAGCTCCCAGATAACTGTGAATTTTGGCCCTCCTTACTGGAAACGAGTGGAGAGCCAGAGTTTGGAAATGAGGCTGGTTTGGGATGAGACCAGGCATAACAATTATATGGGAAATTAGGAACAATACCAGAAGCAATTTCCATTGTTCAGTAATCCAAATAACACATGCTTTTCCAGAGGCAGAAAACTGGCACTGTGGGGCAGGCACGGCAGGAGATTCCGAGGGACTAGGACCCTCCAGGAGGATGAGAGCGGCTGAGAGGGGTGACGGGAGAGACGTGCTGAACCAGTCCTGCTGGGCACGGACTGACCGGGAGAGCAAAACCCTCTGACATGGAATAAATCTGGGCTGTATTACACTCTGGGCTTAAAATTGGCTCAGCATGGGAGAAAACAATCTCAAAGGCAATTCTGAATTCTGTTTCTCTGTTTACGTTAAACAAAAATTCCTTTTTTTTCCTCTATAGCAATACCTGATCTTCCAGTCCTTAAGTAGGAAAAGATCAGATGGTCTGGTATCTATGAACACTTGTGAAATGGATTCCTTGCTGCTTATTTTATGGAGTTTCTCACTTCTAGTTTTTCATTTTAAGCTCCATGTGGTAAATTCTTTTGGTCCTTTTGAAAGGTGATGAGACTCAGTTGAAAATTTTGACCTGGGGGAACTATGAGGCTTATAAGCAGTACCTAAACTTCCCTGAAAATGGCACCATTCAAACTTAATGTATTTTGTCTGACAGTAAAACCATTAACAATTAAACTGCAACAAGAATTCTAGGATAGAAAAATACAAGAAAGTACCTGCTTTGTGAAACTTCTCCATTATCTCTTGACGAACGGATTTTTCCAAGTTGAAGTAGTCATCTTCTTCCTCGGGTGTCCGCAGGAACAGAGGGATGTGCTGGAACACGATCACGTGCTGGCACTTACGCTCCTCGGCTGCAGCCAGCTGACCGTTCAGCCACACATCTTGGGCTTGCCGTAAGTCGGGGCATTTAGAAGAATCAAAATATAACTGAGAATTCAGCACAAGGAACAAAACACCTCCGACCCAAAAGCTGAAATAATCATCTCCCCAGTTCTTGCAATAATCGTCTATCGTCTCTCTGGTCGGAGTATTGCCAATGTCGTGATTGCCGCTGACGAACACGAGCGGGATGTCCTTGTCCGTGCTCTGCAGAACTCTCTTCAAATCTTGTTCTTGCTCCTTTCTCCACTGAGTTCCTGTAAAAGATTAATATATTTGCGTTTTTATGCTCTTTTTCCCTACCCCCATTTCTTGCTTTTGTTTATGGCAATATCAGTAGAGTAAGAGAATATTAATCATTAGATTTTTGAACATGGTAAAATGCAGGAATATGAAAAAATTTACACTTTAATATCATGTATTAACAAAATATGAATTTTCTCCTGTTCTTTCCCTTTCCGGTCCAACTGCTCCCAGCAGTGTCCACCAAAGCAGGCTCTGGTGGGAGCTACATGGGATGCAGCAGCCCTCGACGTGAGCGAACAGGCAGGAGCTTCCCCAGACGCTTTGGCAGATTCATATTTTTCAACTGCAGACTGATGATCTACTGAAAAAAAAAGCAGACTCACTGGCTGGTGTAATTCAGCTTTACCCAAGGGTAACAAACAATGGAAACATCTGCTTTATATTTTATGTCTGTGCGAAGGAATTAAGGATTTTTTTTTCATTACCAGAACTACTTTAACAGCAAAAAAAGTAATTAGTGTCTTGTGGCAACTTGTCTGAACGATGAGTCTGTTTTAATAATGAACACGGCATTATTTTCAGAGCTGGGTAATTGTGTACTTCGCCAATCCCCCCATCTCGGTTCTATAACAGTACACATAGCCTTCTGCTGGAGAAATATCTATTTCTTTTTCTAGAGAGGTGTAATTAATCACTAGATTAATCCACAGTCACCAAAATTTGATTAAAAAAAAGATGATGATAAAGAGATATTTTCAAGTTTTATAAGGACAGCCACAAAGGCCACTAATGGGTGCTTATTAGCCATGAATAAATTGCTCAGTTACAAAATAAAGTATATTTTGTCTCACAGAACCATATATAACACAGGCAAATACTGGGCACGTACTGAGGCGCATGCACGAGCAGGGATCACCTGGGAGTGTGTATTAGACAGTGGGAACCTGGGCGGCTCAGGGCATCCTTCCAGCCCTGGAAAACACCATTATTAGCACTGGAAAAAAAACAAGGCAAATAACATCTCCTGTTACCCAGAGGAAAAAAAAGGAGCTTCCTACATGAAACCAAAGCCAGTCCTTGAGCAGAGGGATCATACATTGTTTCAATATGAGTTGCGTTAAAAAATACATTTTAAAACCACAAGTAAAAAGCTAAACAAATCAGATGTGCGCTGCTATCCACAGAGGCAGGAGCCCGACCGAGGACCCCTCTGCCCCATCTTCCTGGTACAGAGCTAGAAACTTCAAACTGAATAGATATTCTCCAAGGGACAGGAGGATGGCAAGGGGAGGATTTATTAAGCTACATGTAAACACAGTTCAGCACTGCAGATATATCTGCTTTCACTTTGGGAAATTTAGCTAACAGTTCTACTGCAAAAAGACTTTTGTGCATGAGTTGCAGAAATGATGTGCAGAATTATGTACAGCCCTTCCCGGCGGGAGCTGCGAGCCCTGGAGACGACCACTTAGCTCAGATGTGTCAACAGCAGGGCACTGGTTCTCTCATTTAATGCAATAATATTTCTATAGCAACAGAGGCAGACTCAATGTCACACTACAGAAAACAGACTGCTCAAAGCGGAAAACAAGGTCTCTGTGCGAGTGGCCTCGGAAATTACACTAAGTAAAGATACTTCTAGGGTATTTTGACTTGCCCTCCACTTCAGAAAGGCCAAAACCTGAGGGGATGAGAAGAGGAAGGGCCGAGCGCGGCAGCTGCAGGATGAGCGGCAGCACCTGCGCCGCAAGGGAAGGAAGCACCAGGGAAATGTGACCATTTTTAATTTTTGAGTTAAAATAGTGGTTGGGTGGAGGGCAATAAGAAGGAAATATAATGTCAGAAGGCAATGCAAACAATACTTGGGAAGTGTTGGGCTGGATGTGACAAACACAGTTCACTTTGCACTGCTATGTGCAGTGACATTTTTAAATCCCAAGCTGCAACACTCAGTCTTTATGTTAAGGTCTGTAAATACAGCCTTGCCCTAAGACAAATGACTTAAATTAATAACCCATAAAGGCCACTTTTGCATATGAAAGGCACAAAATGCCGACTGCTGCTGTGGCAGGAACTTCTGGCGGGGCGAGGGCTCCCCCAGGGCAGCACAGCTGCTGGCTCCTCGTGGAACCGGCAGTGCTGGAGCTGGCTGGGAAGGACCGACGCTGGAGCTGGTTGGGAAGCATCGATGCTGGAGTCCAGCTGGGAAGCGCCCACGGGTCCCAGAGCTGGGCAGGAGAAAGGGCCAGAGGGGCCGGAGGCACCGAGCGGGCACCCGAACGGCTGTTCGGAATCGAGGGGACAACAGCTCCATGCAGTGCCTTGTATCCAAATGACTGACTGCTCTTGCTATGAATTCCTTTAGAATTCATTCCCAAAGTTCCTTTTGTTATGTTCCTCATAGGTCAACAAAAGAGCTGCTTTTTTGTCTGTTTTACCTGTGCAGAAGAAACTATGGCAATTATGTAAAAAGAAAACATAAAAATTTAGTACAATCATTCCCTGGTTTTCTAAATTACTTAATCTCAGTTATTTCAATGCATTCAAAATATGTTTCCCAAAACCTTCCTTCTAAAGGAAAAAAAAAACAGACTAGCAGTTTGAAAAAGAGAAAAGTTTGAAAAGTTGGTTCAACTCCCAGCCTTTATTCAAGCTCTGCTCTTGAGAGGAGCTGATGACAACTGCAATCTGCTGAACACCTTACCTGGGAGAGAGCGACCAGAGAACAGATAAAAGCTGAAATGGAGGTTAAAATACTATACAAAATCTCAGAAATAGTAATAAATCTGATAACAGCAAAATAAAGTGTCAAAATGTCACTGATAGAAAAGGAATTAATAAAAACACTGGTCCTATTCTATCTCTAATTTATAATGAAATGGAGAGAATTACTCTGACATCAGAAGATGAATGGTTTTTGCAATGACACAACATTATAAATAAGCTAAAAAGAGACGTACCCATTTTCCTAGGCTTTACAGCCTATTTCCTACTGCTTGTGCTGAAATTGCCCTAATCATAGACTCTAGTTTCAGATAGTCTCATTATCTTCTTAAAGACTTTCCGTGATCCTGTTCTCTACCTTTCTAGGGAAGGAAAAGGCCAAGACCAAACTCAAAGGATCCTCCCGACGCACAGGCCGCACAGAAACAAGTTTAAATGTTATTTCCAGCACTCTGCAGCCTCCTGCTGAAGCAGACACGTGAAGGCAGCGTCAAGGCACGGGGGCTTGAGAAGCAGGACGGTGTCTCCAGACTGTCCTACACGACACCCCCAAGGCGGTGGGGAAGGCCGCCCATCTTCCCTGCCCTGGGCCACCCTCTTCCCCCCTTCTCCACCGCCCCTGGGCCTCCAGGCTGCCCCGGTCAGTCCTTGACCCCATCTGGCCCCTCCATTCCAGTGTTCAGTTTAAGTGACAGGTATTTTTTCCTTCAAGCCCCCGCCATAAATGCAATAAACTGCATCACTCCAAGTTAGTGCACATAGGAACCCGGATCTGACCATCAACCTGCATAAATGCAGCACAGTCACGTACTAAACACACTCGGGCTTAGACTGGGCTGTAACAGCTCCTCTCTCTTTTTCAGACATATGTATTGCTAATAGTCAAAGAGATTGAAAACATTAACTTTATGATGTGTAAAAAACACTTATTACATAGTTAAAGAATAATTTAAATATAATTACATTTACTGCTGGACAAAGTGCCTGTTCTGCTTTCCTTAGGAAGAAATCTTCTCTCACTACTCACCACTGAAAAGCAGAAACTGAAAAGCTCATCTGTTTACAGCTGTAAGCAACTACATTTTTCAGTACATTAGAAACAAGTAGTAATCTGTTTTGAGGCACAAAAAATGATCACACTGAAGAATTTTCCTGCATAAAAACACAGACTAAATTTGTTTTATAACTTTGGGCACTGAAACAAGAAGAAAATTTATTTCCAGTGTTAGCTCATAATTAACAATTATTAAAGAAATGACAAAAGCCCCAGACTGGATGCAGCAGCCTAACTGGGGTGCAGCTACTCACAGCGTTCCCGTGCGCTGTGTTAAGTGCTCGGATTGGAAATGGTGACAGTTTCCCGAGCTGCAGCCACCCAGGTGTCCCCTTAACAACCTGATTCCCAGGGTTTACTGCTCCACCTTCTGCTGGGAAAATAAGCATTAGCTTCAATTAAGCACAGCTCTGCTCTGCTGTCCTCACATGTATTTTTCAGATTCAGATCTTTCACATCAGAGGCCATTACAGTTTTGTCTTTTTTAAGACACAGACAAGCTTCTCACCTGGACTATATATGAGTTTTAGAACTTCCTGAAGCCATCACAATATTTATAGATTCACATTGAGAAGTTACCAAGATTAATAGCTCTTTGAAATACTAATCCCTTAAGTTCAATAAAATTGTCCCCTCTGTTAAACCGAGAAGTTCTTTCGATGCAAGGCTGTGAATACATAAAAAGAAACATATTTATCGTGATGCCTAAGGCATTGGCTGCCATTAGGAAGACACCTTTGCTATCAGAAAAAACATATCATGAAAAGACAGTCAATACCGAGCAGCATCAGTGATTAACAAGCCATTTCCCCCTTGACGAGCGCTCTCCTGGCACCAGTCCATGTCTGTGCCCAGCATCCTGCTGCCCGCGCCATGGCCACAGACGGTGACCCGGGACAGGCAGCGTCACTGTGCGCCCTGCTCGGCGCCAGGGGCTGCACACCCCGGTTCAAGCCATGCCCGTCACACACACGCTGTTACACAACAGGGGATAATTCACATAAGCGTTAGCGGTTCGGAAAAGGCAGACTTAGTTCAGCTTGATTGACTGAGTCCAAATTACGTGGACTAGATCTTCCAAATCCAAGAAAACAACAGAGGCGGCAAAAATTTTAACAGTGATCCATTAACAGCGAGCCAGATGGCTCTGTGCAGGGCTGCCACGTGCACACATTCCCACAGCTTCGCAGACACGGGATGAACTGCTGAGCCTGAGAACAGGACAAATCACCCTAGAGCTTCCTGCGCTGAGAAAGAAGCCAGAAAAGATTTTGTAACTGGACTTTGAGAGATTTAATTTGTACTGGAACACGGAGGAAAATCTGATTGTGCTTCTCTAGATATACTTACATACATATAGTTTCACCAAGCACATTGGCACAGTATATGGTTTGATTTAATAATAATTTAAATATTCTCATATCTCAAAGAATTTCATACGGAGATTGTGAAGGTTGGCAGGACTTGTTAGTTGCACTGGGGACCAGAGCACAGCGCGTGCATCCTTGCTCCCGACAAGTATTCCCACCACAGCACGGCTTCCTCACACCGGGAGATGACAAGATCCTGCTGAGTAGATATCCCCCTGCATGGAGAGCAGCTCATGCTTCCCTGCCCTGGGCTGATCAGAGCAAATTGAATTTCACACTGCGCAACTCAGAGGCTAGGAGTGCTCTATTAGGTTTTACTAGTATCAGATAATTACTATAAAATGTTTATCTATGCAACCACAGTGACACTTCTTAATATAGATATTATTAGATGTTAACAAACATTGTCCTACCTACCCAGTTTCTTAGACAATATTAACTAACAATAGCGTAAGGGTTTGGAGAAAAATAAAATAAAAAAAAGCTAAGAATTCTGTGTTTGGGATCCACAAGACCGAGTATATCAAACACTGACAGCCTGCAGCAGCAGGAGAAATGTACTCAGTGTGTTAACTTACACTAATTTATTGGCAGCAAATTGGACCAAATTTAAATAGTGCTCGTTATTTCAGGGGAAGAAAGAACATTCATCATATTTATAAAAAGTACACCCAGTATTCCACAAATACAGTATTTACTTATAGCCGGATCCAGTGTAAACTTTTCAACTCCGCTATTTTTACCAGTACCTAAAAAGTCAGCCTGTAATTTTTCTACTTCGCACTCCATTACCAATCTCCAGCGACAAAGGCAGGGGAATTGGGATTTGGCTTACGAATCATTCTGCTGAAAACGCGTGCGACAGAGCAGAGCACAGCTGGCTCCCCACAGCTGTGCGGGGTGGAGGAGTTAGGAAAAAATAAACTTGCTTCTGCAGGGCACAAGCAGCTGGCTCAGGCCAGCTAGCAGGGGCGCACGCAGTACAGGTGAGGGGCACACCGTCCTTTTGTAAAGCTGCAACCGTATTTTAAGCATTGTATCTGTAGATGCAATTTCTTCTAACCTGCTATATGTATACTTGCTATTCAGACAATTCCAATGTACCAGCATTTTTTGATGAAAATAAAATTACATAAAATATCTGCTCCTATATATGCTTTCCTCAAGGGCAGATAGAGTGGCCTTATCCAGAAAGTTTTGGGGTTTTTTTTTTGTTTTTAATTAATGTTTCTGTGTCTGGTAAAATAATTTACTTGATAGTTCAAAAGCAATAATAAAGGCAGTTCTCAATCATATTTACTCTAACAAATCTCTTTTGAGACAGGTATTAAGCATTATCAAACTTTTCTTTATAGAATATCTTGCTAATCCAGTACAAACATTATATTAGAAAAACCTCTATGGGACCTGACATATTTCTGTCATTTATTTGATTCACAAATGTATCAACAGCATCTTGCAGATTTGCAAATGGGTTTCAGCACTACATTCGTATCAATTCTTGTGTGCAAAACCCACTAGCAACAACACAGGGCTCCGAATTTTGACTGAAATGCAAACAGGGCCGTTCAGTGACCTGACGTGATGAAGCACAGCTACGGCAGCCGGCTTGCTCGACAGCTGTCGGAGTCCAGTACTGTCTGACCAGGTCCTTTTAGATAACCCATGCCACGAGGAATGCAATTTTAATACAAAAGTTGACTCTGAAGATATTTGGTGTTACACTGGATTTTTCACTTAGCAGACTTCTAGCAGTCTTTTTCCATTATAAGGGTTATTGGTGGGTTACTAAAATATGTCAGAGAAATTAAAATACAGAACTACTGAAAATGAACAAGTCTGTACATTACACTTCTGAGAAAGATTTGCTGAAGAGGAGGAAAAAACTTCATATGCAAATAACTGCTGGCTTTATTAAATATAACATCTATTTTAATAAAATGCAACATCTACTTTAATATTGCTTTAACAACGTTTATCAGAAAACAATGGATTCAAAACTGAAAGGCACCTAAAGCTTTCTGGGGGATCCCAGCTTCAGCTCTTAGTGGTATCAATATTCACTGATTCTTCCTGGTCAGATCCAAGACTGCTCTGTAAGGAAGAGTTCAAAATATTCCCAACAGCAACGTAGCCTTATTAGTGAAGAGAAGAACAACAACCTAGATGTAAACTATATTGCTTTGACTAGAAATATTTACTCTAGCAGGCACTTTCTGCTTGATTTAGGAAACTGATAGAGTTGGAATTTTTTTAAGAGTTACCCTCTAAGGCAGGTCCTGGAGCCCCTGCTTTGAGATTTGTCATCTATAAAAACCACAGTTTGGAAGAAAGTCATCCTCATGTCCGTCATATTTAACAGAAATATGAGAAGTATTCTGATCTGCAGGCAGCAGTAGCACATCAAATCTGGGAACAGGAAAGGAATGGAGAGGTAATCTGGTTAGTAATACTCTCAGGAGGAAGAATGCTTTAAAATGTTACCGTGATTATAAACAGAAATGAAACCACACCACTATCCAGACAACAGAGCTATCAACTTTCATGTTCCTCAGTTGTGAAGCTTTATATTCTGGATATAAATAACTTCACTCTCGACAGTGTACGTGTCAGAGTTTATAAGCCAGCACGTCCAACTCACCTGGCATCCTGCCCATCAAATTGTCAAGCAGAACTCACACACAGAAGTGCTGATTTGAAAATCATGTCTCCTAATTGCTGCCTAAATACGAACTTAGAATCCTAATATATACACCTGCTTTTGAAATCTTAGTACATGTGATCACTTCTGTTATTATATGAAAAACAACCGTGCAGATGGAACACAAGATTACGGAACGGGCTACACAATTTTTTAGACACACAATGCCAGTGATTTTATTTGCTGTTCACATATAGCATACAGTAATG
This sequence comes from Crypturellus tataupa, assembly GCA_034781795.1. Taxonomy (NCBI): domain Eukaryota; kingdom Metazoa; phylum Chordata; class Aves; order Tinamiformes; family Tinamidae; genus Crypturellus; species Crypturellus tataupa. The sequence goes on along the minus strand of JAWLRI010000217.1, from coordinate 131,743 downwards.
CCCCAAAAATTTTAGTTAATCAAATGGAGTTGATCTGCCATAGAGTTTTACTGAGGAGGTAGTGTTAGAGAGGAGAAATGTGCAGAGTTAGTAGGGGAAAAAAGCCACCCAGAGACGAACACACGCTCGTACCATGTACATGGGCTTGGACACCCGGCTGGCAGGTAAAAACTGCTCCCCAATTCTCATCGCACACTCTTTTCCTGGTAGTAGGGATGTCTGCTGGACTGAAGGGCAATTGTTGCTACACTGGTTTTCTTTTTGGCATATGTAAGTTTTATATCCAAATACAGGGGGGAAACATAGTTACCTCAACTACGCTGCAGACATTTACACTCAAAGAATGTCCTTTAGTTGCATCCTAACCCTATCTAACACAACAGCTATGACTGTGACACTGTTTCCTACCTGCATTTTTTATTGTCCTTACAGGCCCAAACATACTTTGCACTGCACAATAAAAAAATGAAAACACGTAACAGGCAATACTGGCACTAAACTGAGGGTGAAGATGGGCAGCAAACAAACAAAGGGCCAAGAGAAAAGCGTTATCAAATAGGACTGCGCCTCTGTAAAGGTGCGTTAACTTGTTCCACTTGTTCCACTTCCACCACGCTTCACCACGCTTTATGGATCCAAATGTTCTGACCAACTCCATGTCACCCTGAGAGCTACCTCGTGCACGTCAGCCTTAGGCTAGCACCAGTGGGCTATACAAAATCTCTCCTGGGCAAAATGTGAGTTTGATTTGACCCAGTGATAGCCATGGAGAGTATTTTTAAACACTATACATTCTGCTTTATGAAGAGCATCCCTTCACATTTAGATTCTTAATACTAGATTAATTCATAACAGCCCTTTGCACAAATTTTAATATAATGTCAATGCTGGTAACACACACCCACGTTTCTTATTACTATAGCATCGAGATTGGGCAGCTTTGTTTAAACTTGACAGTTTCAGCTTAATTCTCCCCAGATACCTTCTGTTCACTAAGCTGTAACTGGTCTGTGTCTGAAAAAATATCAATTTATGTCATTTTTACTGCAGAGTACCAGAGTCATAAATTGAGAATTTGAAATGTATTTCTGGATGTATGCAAATGGAAGAACACATGAGAATATATATTGGCACATGAAAACAAGGATGATGTTTATTCTACCGGAGAAACAACTATCTGATGCATATGTCTAAAATTGTCTGAAAGTTAAGGAAACATTTTTAGTAGTAGACTACAAGAAGTTAATGAGATCTTATATTTAGCCTAGATACAAAATTTATACTGCAGTCATATGTTCCATTGGCTACAGCCTTTCCTCACAGACCCCTTTGCTGCAACCACCTCCACCACAGAAGTGCAAGGTGCTGCTGTTACTTCAACAAAAAACATTTAAAAACGCATCTAGACTACGGGAGGCTGAGGTGTAACTGCCTCTCTGGCCAATAAAAGTCTGAATCCATATCATTTATTCCTCCCCACCAAGTAAATGTCTCCACTGCTACTCTATATGGTGCTCTGGTATGGGTTGTTTTTACTCTCCTCTCGTCCTGGTTCATTTTGTATAATATATTTCAGCAGCTGGAGTGATAAGATGTGAACGCTTCTGCAGGAAGCGTTCCTAAATGAGGGACTTGAGACTTGTTCTCTTTTCACCCATTACCCTCAGTTCATTCCACAAAGTACAAAATCGAATTGTTCACCGTTCCAGCAGCAAAATTGAGTTAGGAGCCACCAAGCTCTGCAAGTCAGAAGGCAGCCGGATACAGAACACGACATGACACGGGTACTGGCAGAGACACAAGACGGGGCAGGCCTTTCACTTGTGGGAAACGAGCCCTAGGAACCAGGACTGCCTTTTTCATGACCACTGTTAAGGCCCACGTGGCACAAAGCAGCTCTGATTACAGAACAGACCACCACCTTGGAGCTTCCTTCCCTCCCCACAACCTTCCTTTTTTTTTTTTAGGGGGAATGCAAGACAGGCAATTCAAGGAAGCCAAGAAGGATAATGTGAAGAAAACAGATTAAAAGTGATTGAAATGAGTAAGACCATTTAAATATTCAATCAGCTATAAGAAGAATAAAAGTCTACCAAAAAAAAAAAAAAAACCCACAAATTAACAACAACAAAATCTGCAGGCTTTGGGGAATCAATAAAAAAGCATGAGTTGGCAAAGTCACTTATTTGAATGTAGAGCCACTGCAAGCCAGAACTAAAGACAGGTAATTGCTTCCGAAGCTAATGGGAGAAGTGGAAGTATAGACAGATTTACTAAAGGAAGCGCCATCATAACTAATTCACCGGGTATGTCAGAAGAACAGAGACAAGGGAGTTTTTGTATCGGAATTCAGTTCATTTCAAATACAATGACTTAGTCTCCTTCCATGATTTACACAGTTGTCTAGATTGATTTGGTCTATGCAATGAATATAAGAAAAGTGGAATAGGTGGATGCTGTAGAGAAAATGCCTCTGAAATAGCAGATACAAGTGATGTGGGCACCCTCCTTCCTGCTCCTCGGGAATCCTGAGGGAGAGCTGGGAAGCACATAATGCTTAAGGCTCTTCTAGGCACCAGGTACTGGTTCTACTCACCTCAGTAAGAGATGAACATCCCTTCACCAGAACCAAAATTGTTTCAGAAATGTGTCAAAAATGAGGATAACATTGAAAACTCTTAATTAAGTCATTTAATAAGGCAAGACAGAGGTGCAGGGAAAAAAATGGAAATTTTTACTACTTGGGCTTAACTGACTGGAAAGGCTGGTGTTAGAATACTTAGCATATAATGACCTGGGCAGGAAAAAGTGTGTATTAGAGATTAATGCCTTCACTTAACCAAACAAATTAGTACAAGTATTCACAGGGTATTTGAAGTGCCATAATACTTTCCAATTCTAGAGCTTTTGATTTCTTCTAATTAACATATACATATAAATGAATCAATCTGAAACTGCAAGCACAAACATTACTTGCTCACTGATCCATTATTACACTGCTAACAGATGAAGCTTAATCGAGTTCTACCACTTTTTTGATTATACACATTATTAGACAAGACTCGTTTCATTTAGTCTCTAAACAGCTACATTTTATTACAGTCAGAGCTACGTAAAGTGTGCAGGCGACTTGCTGTCTTGTTCTTTCACCCAAGTAAGCAGAACAATTAATGAAAAATAATTAAACACCTGGCTTAAAACTATACCACATAAAGGGCTTTGCTGAATAAAAATAATGTCTACCAAGTTACTGATAGCGGTTGGTAGTATCATTAGAAAAAAAGCAATTTTAACAATTTCCTCCAAAAGAATCGAGTCATAAAAAGAAAAAGCTGCCAAAGTCTCAAGTTCACAAGTCAGTGTTCCTGTTTCTTCAATGGAATAACCTTGCAAAGAGCTGCAGTCTCTGTTGTTGTAACTAAAGGTGTTGAAATAGAGACACTGCTTCCCAGGCACTAATCTATGCTAAAGCCAGGGGATGGAGAAGGAAGGATATTGCTGCTTTTCAAGTGAATTAGGAAAGGCAGGCAAGAAAGCAGGAGTAGGGGGCTGCCCTCCACCTGGGAGAGCAGCTTTAATGCACGGAGCAGTCCCAGGGAAAGGGCAGAAGGTTAGCCGAGCTCGAGGGGCAGCATCAGAGGAGACAGCAGTCACAAAGGATGGAATTTTGCTACAGAGCAGGTGTTTGGGGTGCAGAAGTGGATTCTTATTTCACTGCTTCAAAGTCTCCACACGGTGGATCCCTGTTCCCTTAGGAGACTAATGTTCCTGACCCCTGCTGAAACCTACTCCTAGAAGGGAGGCCAGGACAACCTCTTAACACAGAGATGAGTGGAGCCAGTCGGGACCTGCTGTTCAAAACAAAGTGCTAGAGATGTGCTGAGCCCTGGCACGCTGGGCTGTAGCAGCCATCAGACAGCTGGGATTTAGTTCCTGAGGGGAATGAGAAAAGAAAGTAGCAGATACTGGACTCCAGGAAAGCAGAATTTGGTCTACTCAGGGAACTTGCAGATGTGATCCTACGGGAAGCAGCTCTCGAAAGCAAAAGAGTTCAAGAGAGTTGACAGGTCTTCATGGACAACCTCCTCCCAGGCCATGAAAGGTGCCTGGCCATATGGGGAACTCATCATTGAGTATCACAGCAAAAAGGAGAGGCAAGCAAAGCAAGCCCTTAAAGAAGCAATAGCAAAACATGGCCTGGGCACACAGAGCTGGTGCCACAAAGACTGGAACTAGGAAAAGACATGATGGGCAACAAGAACAGCTTCTACTAATATATTAGTCATAAAACAATAAACAAAGAAAACACAGGCACATTCCCAAATGGGCCAGTGAGTTAGTTTCAGGGGATGCAGATAAAACTACATCTTCATCTTTGTCTTCACTGAAAATTGCTCCCAAGCCTTTGTGCCTAGACAGGGGGCTCAAGCAGCAAATGAACTACCAGAAAGGGAAGAGGATTCAGACATGCGTCTCTTGAAAAGTTTCAGACTGAACAAATCCACGAGATGAGACAGGCTGTACCCAAAGGTGGCGAGCGAGCTGGCAGATGGCACTGTGAGACCACGCTCCATCACCCGAGGGAGGCTGTGCAGTTAGGGTGTTTCACTGCTCTTCACCTTCAAACTTGTTGGCTTTTGTTAGACTCAAAGAATAAGAGATTGGTTTACAACAACTGAAATAGAAGGTTTCAAGTACATATAGGATAGAAACTGCTTTGAGAAATATATTTCCGTGTTTTAGAAAAATGCAGCAAAACATTCAACAATGCTTAGCATTTTCAAGACTACCATTTCTGCCACACCAGGTTATGACACACTAGGTAACGCACACAAATGTATATGGAAATAAAAGTCTTTATCATCATGGCACATAAGTATCTAACAAGCCTATAGAAATTATTCTTAGTAACAGAGTTGCAGTATAAGGAAGGTATTGCTTAAAATTCATCATTAAGTACTACAATATTAGTGTTACCAGGAATAGATATCCTATTCTTGATTATGTAATCAAGAAAAACTTTTGAAAATAATATTCAGAGTACAAACTACTTTTAATCAGCAGCTAAATACCAAGATACTGACACTGATTACTTCTTTCCTTTAATGACATCTGTAATGGACTCCAAGTGCTCTGCTTGATTGCTTCCTCGCTGATCAGGATTCTATTCATCACTTGGAGCTGCTGGAGTTCGGAGGTCTCTTGGAGCTCCTTTTCTGAAGGTTTCAGCATTGCTGCAGCTAAAAAGCTACAGACTTCCAAAGAGTCACCCTTTCCACACAGCTCTCCATGACAAAACATTAAGAGAACAGGGAAATGCTTGGTTATGTTTTTTTTCCCTTGTTTATTTTTGATTAGCATCCAATGGAAAGCAATGCAGTGCAAGAAACCCTACAGACATCAGCCAACGGATGGTAAAATATAAATGAACTCCACTTGACAGTAGCAGCCATCAATAAAAACATGTTATTGTTACAGTTGCTGCATAGTTATTAACAATGATTTCAATCAACTTTAATATAGCTGAAGTTTGCTAGTTATCTAAAAGGCTATCATCAATTTGAGATATTAAGGTAAGTATAAGCCCAATTAACTATTATAAACCTAAAACAATGGCTTGTTGCATGTCATCTCTGATTTTTGCCTAACAAAAAAGAAGAGTTTTAAATCTTTTTAATTCTTCCTTTTCTTGAACTAACATGGTAAGAGCATTAACACAGCAATTAAGAGAGACTCCACTGAGGAGAAACATGAAATGACTGCAGCACCATCCCACTATCAACATGCTTTGTGAAGATCTAAACATCCTTGGCTAGAGCACACAATTAATCCAGGAAAGGAAATACTGGTACTGTTTCTCACTCCTACAAATAGTTACTCCTACAAATAGTTATGCATTCAAAAGATCTGAAAAACTATTGGCTGTAAAAATTCTCATATTCATTGTTTCTCTTTATACTGGAGAAGTATGAAATCTCAAGCACAGTATTAGTAAAAGAATCAGTGCAGAGACTTGTGCCAGTGACACTGCCATATAATGGACTCTTTTCATCAGGAGCGCAGAAATACATTAGTATTTCATTAAGAGAAGGAAGTTAAGATTTTATTTGTTCATAACAAGGAAATTACCCTAATGTCTACAATTTAGCATGGAACGTGGTAGAAAACTAGAAAATGTGACTGTTGTTCCAAGACTTCCAAAAATTATCACTGCAAGAAACATGGGAAGGTTGCAATTCTAACATCAGGAGATTTCCATTTTGATGATGCATATACAACAAATAAATTCTTATGGAGCCAACAGTTTGGTTTCTCAATGCCAAATCTTGCAGTCTCTCAAACAAAAACAGCTATTAACAAGCCAGACCAAAGAAATCATCGATAAATATCTTGGTAAGGAATTTTAAGAGCAAGGTACAAGTTGCCTCTCTTTAGAATATATTTTCTTTGCATTTTATCTAACACTTGTGTTTTGAAAGTGTTTTTCTTCCATGGGCTAAGTGAGAAAAAAAGGTACAATAAAATGTCTTGAAATGCTCAATATGTCACTTCTTCTAAAACATACAAACAGTTTAATTAAAAGCACTGTTTCATTACTTGCAAATTCTTTTTAAATCATCCTATTTGGAGCTCTCTTCCATAAAGCACTTTTCTGATTCGGGACCTGCACCTTCCTCCTTGTATCTCAACCTGCTTCCCTGGGCAACTAGCTGGAGTGCTGAACCCCTGGTATGTCCTCGCTGCAGGATGAGCCACTTCCATCTCAGTCTCTTTAGAGAGAAAGGCAAATGGTTGACTATAAAATTGTTTCTGTACGTTTACTCACAGACAGCACAGGAAGTCATGTATAAAAATACAAAAGTAGAAGTGTATTGTAATTGTTCCAGGTGAGGATTCTAAAATTTCTTATAGTAATGTATTTCCTTAACTATTTTACAACCGCCTGAGACTAATTAAAGAATATAATTTTTAAAACCAGTAATATTAGAACCTGAAAAACTTATTGCTTACAAGTAGTACTTGCAAATTACAAGCTAAATTTACAATTTACAGTGGGAAAGTGAAAGACAGGATAAGTGAAGCAATGAACTGCTCTTTCTTGCAGTTCCTTGAAATTGCTATAGGTTGCTTCAAATATTTATACAATGCACAGCAAATGCATCACAAGGAATGCAACACATTCTCAGCAGCACAATCTGTTCAGTTTCTTTTACATGTTTTTTAATAAAATATGATAGTGTTTTTATTCTAACAGATTTGTATTTAAAATATTACAGAAATCAGACACAGACTGGTAAAAGGCATAATAATGACTAGAGAAATCCATAAAAAAAAAAGTTTGCAGCACTCAAGCCTCTATATATTTCCAGACTCATTTATTGCACCAGCCATTAAGTACCCAGTAGAAGTCAGAAATTTATTCAAGCTCTCTGTAGTTGGCACTTATTCTGTTAACTGAAAATGCCTTCTAATAATATTTAAGGTCAATACAGACAGAAGTATTCAGACAGAATTCCGCATTGTTTTAGGAGCTCCTGATAAATATTCAGGAGAAAATGAAGTTTACTTAAATTTTTGGATTACTTAATTTCATTTGTGAACAATTCTTCCTCAATAGGATGCAGAACACTGATTACTTGCCCCGAGTTCCCCCACCCACTTACAAGGGATACTAAAAGCAACACCACATTTGGAACACTTGCACAAACTGGAAGCAGCGGGAGGCAAGGCGCTTCTCTGGAAGAGATTAGCTTATGATTCTGGCTGAGCTGTTTTGAACCGACACTGCCAAAATTAACGGATGAAGAATACCAATAAAGTACAAACATGTAGATACATAATACGATGAACCTACTGAGATTGCAAACAACAGATTCCAGTAAAGTTAAATTCTGTGTGTTTTATATTGTTTTATCCCTAAAACTGTTCCGGCTTATAAATAATGCCAGTGAAGTTGAGTCACAGCTAAGGTTTCAAAATCCACTTTTTGAGAAAGAAGGAATTAGTGAAAGTCTCTACCAGACTCAAAACCTTACTGTGCAAACAAGAACCAGGAAGCACAATATTGGGTGCAAGTGGAGTGCAAAGCAACGTGTAAAGCAAGCACAGAAGACGCTATGTTAACAAGTCTGTTGATAGATCACTGTGCTGTCAACTCCATCACTAAAGCTGTTTGCAGGTCTGCCTGTTATCAAAGCTGAGAAAGAGAAGATATTTCCCTTATACATGCTGCTGAGACCACCTGCCAGCTGGTAACTGGTAAGATCATTGCTTTATTCACTCCCAATAAGATTTTTAGTTGAACTGGAAGGTGACAGATCTTTCTGTCCTATATTTAGAATAGGAAAGCTTGTTACCTGTATCAGAAGTTAAACAGGGGCTATTAAGAAACTTGCATCTCTCACTTGACTGAATTTTAAAACAGGTTCTTGAGCTGTATTATGATCTAAAGTATGGGTGATTTCCGATTCAGAAATGTATTATCTAAAACAAGTCTCCAAGACCTAATGACAAAGTTAGGCTAGAGCTGCTTTGCTTCTACTCCAGTGTAGGCTCAGACACACAAAGCTACTACCGCAACCCACCTTTTCCTAGATCCATAGAGTCTCTTCTAGTACATGCGGATCTTATGGAGAAAATTTCAGCTTTAGCAGAGAGAGTCCTGAGAACCTCTCTTGAGCAGCAAAATAAAAAAAGAAACTTAAATTTAACCCCCAATATACTGTAACACGGGATTTAGTTCTGATACTAAAACAACCTCTAATTACGCTCAGCAGCATAACATTCCTTTTCATATGCACTATGAAAGAGATGCAAAGTCAGCCTCAGTTTGAGTAAAATATCCTAACTTAAGAGAAAATGGAGTCATGGTGTCTTTAGAAAAGAAGCAACTCTTTGCATGAATAACCATCTTCACTTTAAAAGCAACATTCCTAGTAGAATTACTTCAACAACAGCAAGGCAGAGATGTTGACTGACAATAAAGAAGTGTATTACGGGTCTGTTTTATAGTTTTAATGGTAAAACTTTACAACACACCTTCCTACATGTTCTGCTGTTTTTCCTCTCAGTACACAGAAATACACAAATCTCAGCTCTACAGTAACAGAACAGAATGCTATAAGTTAGATTTTACAATTTGCTGACTTCCTGCTCTTTAGGAATTCAGATGTTGAAATAGTTGAATTTAGATAGCTGAATTCAGACAATTCTCTTAGCTCTATCCAATTCTGGCACTCAAAAAGCCATAGCTATTTTTTTCTTAGTACTGTTTGCCCAATGGCTAGAGTGCCCATTTAGCTTCTGAAAGCAATTTGTTTAGAAGACAGAATTTTAATGTTTCCTCTTAGGACTTTTATTTCAAAGACCATTTCCTTAGGTCACTGAAAGAAACAGCTAACCGAAATACACAGCTGAACTGGATGATACAGGAAGCCAAATGAAAGCAAAATATTCAAGAATAATTTGACAAGCATTTGTTTTCTCCAAACGTGAAAACAGTGGAGTATCAGATTCCATGAAAGAGCGTTGTGAAGTCAAGGAAATGAAACAAACTTTGCTGCTAATCTGAACTATAACGAAAACGGGGCTACTTCCAGTTGCCTTACCTGGCATTGCATGGATGAGATCTCCGCACAACACAAAGAACTTGGGTTTGGGGTTCAGCTGGTTGACGGCTTGCACTGCTTGCTCTGTTAATTTGATCTCTTCTCCCCACTCATCGCCTCCATTGCCACAGTCTCCAGTGGCCCAAGCTTTCATCAGCCCAAACTGAGGATCCGCTCCTTGGATGAAGTAGAAAGGCCCCTTCCATTCATACTCCTCATCTAAACAAACAGAAACAAAGTGCTATGTAAGCTTAGAAAAAGAGAATGAGAAATTTCAAGCATAAGTGCATCTTCACTAAAATATGCTGCAACCATTTTAAAGGTATATAATTCTGTGGAAAAAATAGAGCACGAATACAAAAGTTGGGGTACAAACTTTTTCTCCGATGGTTAGCTGCATAAATGGAAGTATATTAATCTAATTGTATCACCAATCAATGAAAGCTTGACTTGAGGAAAAGTGCAAGAGGAACACGGCAAATGGTGCTGCAAATTTCAAGATGAAGCACAACATATAACATTTGATTTTGGTTAATGCAGGACTTCAATTATTGCTCAGCTAGCAAATTAGAATACACACAACATATGTTATGGTGCTAGTAAGCTTATCCTTAAACTATTAAGGAGGTAAGAGTGTTTTTCTTAAAATCTTAGGGAGAAGTTAGATTCAATAAATTCTTTTAACTTAAAACTGAATACACAGACATGAAGACATAGAACAGAACCAAGGACAGCCAAAAAGTAAATCTCATTAAGGCCAGAATCAGCAGCAACTAAAATCTTAATGGAGACCCTCCATAATAACTCGACACCTACAACAAAAAACTCAGAAGCGAGTTTACCTCTGCAAAGGCAAAGGGAATAACAATATTTCTGCAGCTATTTTTTCCACTGTTTCTCTGATACTGTAATAAAATGTGTCACAGAAAAAAAAACCACCCTGATTGTTAGGACTGACTGCAAGCAGATTAAATAACACAGGGCAAAAAAAGCTACATTTGGCTGCAAATTGTAAACACAAATAAGTATGCCACCTTCTAGACTGGTGTCTCAATCCTCAACAGGAAAACAAACAGGAGGGTACTGTGCTTTCTCCAGGTGTCTGAATGCACCCACTTGCATCCTGAGGATTTGGGTTTGGACAGCTGCACCTGGCTCTCACACTTCCCACCAGAACTGACCTGTACTCTGCTTTACACTTTTACTATTACTTTTAACAGCATTTCAACTGTTAAAAAGTCACTGTCTACATCAATCTATAGTTTAATCTAAAGAAAAGAAAATGGTGAATGATTTCAAATTCAAATATAATCCATAAATAAATTCATGTATTATGTCAGTCTGATCTGAAACACAGTTTGAGGTAATACTAGATTAATCCCCTATTAATACTACATAACCACAAGCTATGTCCACAGCATGGATTTTCTTTTGGGTTCTTTTTTATAAAGTTAGGAGAAAGGGTCATCCTGGTGCTGACTCGCTCAAATTTTAGCTTTCCTGGTTCCAGCCTGCCCTGTGCTTTGTAAGGAGGCAGGTGTGTTTACTTCAAAAAAATATTAGAAAACTTAGGTCAGAATTTGTCTCTTGCCCAGTGGATATAGCCAGGCTGGGGTTGGGTGTGGAAGAACCACTACAGGCAACTCCCAGGAGCTGCTGGTAACAGTACTGTGCTGCCATGACATCGATTCCCATTGCCAAATGTAGGATTCTGCCTTTTATTGATGCAATATTCAATTTCTAAATAAAATTATTTATATTCAGTTAACACTGTCAATTCACACTAGCATTGCCTTGCTCTAAATAATACTCACATTTTATAGATGGAAACGTTTAGCCACTCATTAGCTTTTAATTCTGAAATGAAATTAACTTTTCCAATGACATAACTTATTCTACCCATGAGCTTTCAATAGAAGCCTTATGGAACTTGCTGAATGATAAAAAAATTATTTAGATTTTTATCTTGTGTCTCGCATGGAAAATGAAAAATATGACTACAATAAAAATCAGTTCACATGCTACATCAAAGGTATGGTTTGGGCAGAGAAATCAACTTAAAGTTTTTATGAGCTATCATAAAAAGGAAGCTCACATCAGAAACCTTTCACAACTCATCTGAAAGCAAACTAAGAAAGGGCAGGTCTGAAAGAGCAGCTTGTTTTGGAGCAGCAGTGCAGTGCCTGGACTCATTACATGGACATTCTGAGAAAATGCTGAAATGCCTCAAGAACGCAGCAGGGATTCCCAACACCTGTCCTCTTCCCAGGAACTTGGAAGTCACATTTTTCATCAGTGTTGAGGAAATTACTTATTTTGCACTAACATGAAACCAGTGATTTTACCACAGTGGCCTAAAATACCAAGGTGGTTTTGGTTTTTCTCCAGGAGCTGCTTGGAGAAGACAACTCGTGCTGTTCTCAAGGAGGTGACTGCAGCTCCCGAGCTCTGGGGCCGTGTCTGCCGCCAGCAGTGGGTTCGGCCACCCGGCACCATGAGCAGCACTGGACTGTGCCCCAGGCGCACAATAACCGCATCTCTAACGCTCCAACAGAGAGGCCTGGCAGGCAGACCACGTGCTGCCAGGCAGGACACTGAGATGAAGCAAAACAGCTTGCGAGGCAGGAGCAGGGACTCTTGAAATAGAAGCTTCATGGGCTTTTTTTCCTGCGCTAGTAGAGCGGCTCTCAAGGTTTTAGTACCCGAAAGGTTCCCAGACTGTGCACAGACGCATTCATGTGAGTGGGAGGGTGACGGTCACGTGAGACAAGGAAAAAGAGGGAGAGCGAGCAGATGAATCTGAGAAGTTCAGTACACACATGCAAGAAGTGGCAGAAGAAAGGAGAAACAGAAGATGCAGGGGTGGAAGTGAAAAACAGCAGGGAGAAAAGGAAAGAGGAGGTGAAAAGAGAAAGAAACTGAAAATGATGTAGAGGGATATGTGCTATATTCTCATTTAGAAACAAAAAAAATATGAAAAGTAACAAAATGAAGAGAGAAAGCAGAAACAACAGAAGAGATGCAGGAATCGGGACTGTATAACATTTTACTAAATGTTTAATTTACTGGTCTTATTCAAACAATTTAGTAAACAGCTACTCCTGCAGTAGATAATTTATCGAATAGTTACCAAAAATTGTAAGTATTTATATCTTCTTTGCAATTGTTTGATCCAGACAACTAGAAAACCTATTTTTAAAAATCCATAGAGCTATTTGAATGAAATTGCTTTACTTATGTTGGACGCTATCCTGTGTAACACGCTGAAGGTGACCCTGCGTGTGCAGGCTGTTGGACTAGACGATCTCTAAAGGCCTCTTCCAACCTTAATGATTCTAAGATTCTATGTTGCACTTGCAGGTTTAATTAAGTGGGAAGGCAAGGGTTCTGCAACTGAGTGCGCAACAGGACCAAGTGCGCACTAGCACAACAGAACCGGTGCAAACCTGCAGGTGCACGAAGCCTTAAGCCCTGTTCTGAATCCAGCTGCTTCATGAGATTCAGAGCAGTTAACTGCTCTCCCTGCTCTGTCAGCAGCCAACACTGCAGAACCTTTCCCTTATTTGTCCAAGGAAAAACATCAGTCTAGTTAAACAGTTAAGTTGTTGCAACTTGAGAAACTTGGGCGATTTTGCTTAAAAGTCAAGAGCAGACGGTGAGATTGCTCCAATATGGCATGGGAGTAGCAATGAGAAACAGAAGTCAAACCTTGTAGCACAGTTGGATCCACAAGTCTCTCACCTAGCAAGTGATTTATCCGCAGCCCTTAATCTGTGCTCGGATCATTACCCTCCACAGCTCCGCACGCCGCTCCTCCCTGGCCGGCTGTTTGCCAGGACCCTCAAGCAGAACAGGCAGGTCCCAACGCGCCTCACCTGCTCGTGTGGCGAGTCCGGCACCGCGCAGAGCCGCCTGGCCCTCCTCCCTGGGCCTCGCGCTGAACCACCAGAGCGCGCAGCAAGTCTCCCTCGCGGGGCGCTCATGGGGTGCCCAAACGAGGCGATCACAAGCAGCGCTGGGCAGGAGGGCCGGCAGGAGGGCCAGCTGTTCTTGCAGAGATCATCTAGTCATGATCCACATCCTAGGTATCAGTCCCCAAAATTCCAATTAAATAGTATAGACAGCTGTTGCCTTCTCTTCCAAAGCAGCAATGGCTGTTCTGAGAGTGAGATCCGAAATTTAGCTCTCACTGGGAGTTTCAATTTTCCAGTCCATAGGTCAGGTCTATTTTTCAAGCTTTTAGATGAGCTAGAATCATAGCAGATAAAGTGCATGCCAGGTAGATCAATAAAAGATTAGGATCCAATTAATAAATATTTTTCTGCTTTCTACCTTGCATCACATGATTGAGCAGAACTGAGACTCTGCCAACTGAAAACTGGCTCTTCATCTCTGTGAGCAAAGAGGCTGTTTGTGACTTTCTAAAATAAATAAGTAAATGCAAGTGCCAAGTAGAAGTCATCAGATTTCTCAGATAGAGCTAGTGCCTGGATTGTGCCCCAAGATGCAAGAATTACTAATTTACTTTCAAAGTACTGGGTTACTCTTAGATTTTTAGTGTCAATCTATAATGCATTTTAAAAAGACTTAAAAAAATTAAAAACCAAGCAAACACAACAGTCCCCAAATGCATTGCAACCTCCCATCCCGATATCTACTCGGTCAGTTCTCTCACAAACCCCAGTATTTCTGAATATACAAGATTTCTTCATTTCTGCTATGATATTAACTGCCTTAAAATGGGACAAATGAAGAGCAAGGATTCAGTTCTGCAGAAGACATCGAGCTCCTCATGGAGCCTTCATCTCTTGTGGAAGACTTGGCTTGGATGGCAACAGAAACCTGGTCTTGCCCTGTGGAAGGATGCCACAGCATCCTGCCCTGCAGCATGGGTCCTCACTCGCAGCAGCTTCTGTTTTACATAAATAATAGCCAGCCTCTCCAGCATATTAGATATTTCTCAGTAGCAAGTTCTATTGTGCAGACAGAGTTAAAGTTGTTTTGAGACAGGCCAGCCGTCACCTCCTGCATCCAGCAGCAGAGTGCTTTAAGCAGCGGACGCTTGGGGCTGCACCACACACAACTATTCTCCTTTGGGTGACTGTGTTTGAAGTTAATCATGGTGTGTTGCAAAAATTGGTTTCTCTTTAAAAGAAGGAAAAAAAAAAGCTAGCTTAAGCTACATGACTTTAAATGACATCTATAATATCCATGGAAACTTCTTAAAAAAAAAAAAGATCAATCCCACATCCACTAATCAAAACACACACACTCGTCAATATGGTATACACATACATAAACGTGGCGCCTCCATGAACTGACAAAGCACATCAGTCATTTTTTAGGGAGCCGTCCCTTTTCACACATGTCACTGCATATACGGAGAGTCTCTAATTTTGAAGAAGTGATGCCTGGGGAATTGCTCTTGCAGAGCCAAACAAAAGTCCCATTCCAAACCCGTTTTGTTCCTGGGCCTCCTTAAGAGCCGTACAGTTGATTAGCACAGAAGTCCAACTCCAAAATATGCTGCTATGGCTCTGTTTCAACATTCAACTCTCCCTGCTCCAATGCAAGCCAAACTACACCGACAGGATCAATACAATGTATTTTTAGTAGTATAGGCTGAAGACTGGTTCCAGCTTCTAATTTTATCTAAGGATTATTCTGTGAAGGGCCAAAGTAGGCAGCAGTAATTCACAAGGGAAAACCACTAGTATTTTGTGATCACACACAAAAAGCCACTGATGATCTAGATGGGATTTAAGCCTTAACCTCATCCTTTCTAGAGGGCAATAACTGATGTCTTGGTACAGCTTCCTGTCTCCACTTTTGCTTGTCCCTAATTTCTCCTTTCTTTTCTTCTGCTTTCACTAAGTATCGCACATAAATATATAAACACATACAGGTTGGTCATGTAAACCACTGGAAGCAGACCTGTGAAAACAGTGTAATACTGGCAGGATTTTTAATAGCACATGCTGTGGTTTGCGGGTTCATTTTGTTTTTCTGTAATTTTTTTCTGCATTATACCTTTTAAATATATTGTTTTCCTTTCTCTCAGCTCTAGAAAAGCTTAAAAAAAGCCATCAAATCCTATGTAATTTCTTATTCAACATTAAAACATTATCAGTAAGACTTAAAAAATACTGCCATTATTGCTCATTTGTCCAAATACACAAGCAGATCACAATCTCATGAAGCCTCCGTTCTTTTCAGCTATATTTTTCAGTTGTACTTTAGAAACTACCTCAGAAATAGCTAGAGGGATTCTGTGGCACGACCAAGATAAGTTATTATGTGATGCAACAGAAAAAGAAAAAAACATTGAAACACATTTTTGAGAGAATAAAACTCTTGTAAGGAGTAATTACTGAGGGATGTCTTATATGCGACAAGGTAAAGGCATAGAGAGTGGCTTGAAACCCACTTAAAAATTTGCCTAATTCATCTGACAGTTGGAGCCAACATTGGGAAGGGAACAGTGTAGCTAGCCAGCAGTTCTTGGCTTGTTCTCATCAGTTCAAAACCCGTATCAAAAATATTACTGTTGAAGAGCTTTAGAACAGTAATCATAATTTACCAAGATTAAACATTCATGTGAAAGCAAGGAAAGAGAAAAAAAAATGACTGTAGCTGTATTTAGTTTCAAAGAAGAGAGAATTACATGCAATTATGAAGCTTTTTGGAAGTGCAAAAATCCTTGAAGGCACCATGGAAATTATTCAAAAACACTACCCCATATGTCTTTGCATATGTGACCATATGCACAGCACTTACTGAGAAGGACTTCTGAAAGACAGAAAAGAATCTGGCCCAACTACACAACAGCTGTAAGGAATCCACTAAAACCTTGACACTAAAACTAAAGTTGTATCCAAATAAGAACAGAGGAAAGACTTTATACTCTGGAAAGATGCAACAGCCCAAGAAGTCCAGCTAAAAGAGTGAACAACAGTTGGAAACAGCATAAACCTAAAGACTAGAGAAGTCCTTTTAAAGGCATGACAAGCCTTTAGAAGGCCAGAAGCTCCATTTCAGATGACATCCATGCTCACTGTGATCCAGGGCCATCATCCTTCCTTACAGACACCAGCAAAGGATTCAACAGAGATAAGGATGGTGTTCACAGAACTCTAAAGTAACTGAGGACAAAACTGCCAACCCACGGAGTGTAAATTCTTGCTTTGAATTGGTCTCTAGCATTAGAAGAGCAGGAAGATGCTCAACATCATACCAATATTTAAAAGGATCTCCAGAGTGATCTGATAACTAGTAAACAGCAAAGCTGGTATCTACATAGACAAATTAACAGAAAATATTACACAGACTACCTCTGAAAAAGTTATCACTGGCTTTTGTAGAGAGAAATTCTACTTCTCAGATTTACAGTTCAAAGGAATCACTAGGTACATCAGCAAGGGGAATCCACTTGACGCCTCTTGGAGGTCCAGGTAGATTATATTTGGCAGAGTAATAACAAAGGTTCTTGGGGATTTCCTTGTCCACACACAAATAATCAAATATATCAAATTAACAACTGGTAAGAAAGAGAAATGGACAAACACACAGATCCCACGTGGATCTGTACTCACAACAGAACGTAACTTAATAGCAAGGAAGTAAAAATTGCTAAGATTAATCTATTTGCCACAGTAAAAATAAAGTCAGATTGAGCATTACTGTGGAAGGACTCCATTACTCGGCATGTCCATTCAAGAAAGCAGTGCACGAACTTCAAGGCAAAGTGGAGGATGTTATATCTGGGGAACAAACATTAACTTCAAACAGGGATAGTTCTGAGCACTACACAGAAAAGTCACCTCAGAGTTCAATACCAACAACAACAACAAAAAAAACAAGAATAGGGATCAGGACAGAAAAAAATGAGCACAGAAAAATGCCATCACCATTACACTCCTGTATAACCCAAACTGCACTCCTGTCTTGAATACTGTTACAGCATTTTCACATCTAGAAAGGAAGCATAATAAAGATGATCAAAAGTATAAAAGAGCTTCCCTATGAGTAACAACTAAAAAGTAGCTCTACGGTTTTCAAAGGAACGATGAGGGAGACATGAATAAAGGTCTTTTATAAAAATCATAAGTGGAAATGAAAGCATGAGTACACAATGCTTGTTAACTATCTTTTCCAGCTCAAGCTTTTGAAAGCATCAAATAAACTTACGAAAAACCAGATTCAAATCAGAGATACTTCTCAGAACCAAGTTAAACTGTGGAATTAGGATCATTTATTTTGAAGTGGAGTCATATTGGTGTTACTCAAATAGAAACACCCAGATGAGGGGTGGGCTTTCCCCCCAGAGAGCTGGTCTGGACATACCCTAACAACTTGGAATCTGGAGGCATTACAGGATGGCATTGTGCACAAGGAGCAGCAGGATGCTCCCTCCTGCAACATCCAATCTCTCCGTTATCACAGGTATTTTCTCCCCCACACACTGGACACCCTCTAAGAGTCTCAGAGGGGAATGGGAGAAGTCTGCTAGATGGTACTAAGCAAGCAGTAACTTGCTTAATTACCAATAGGAAAGAGGAATACCAAAAGAGAAAGTATTCTACCTCCTCCACAGAAATTCTCTGCACGGCACTTTTAGCACGCTTAAAAGAGCAAGAGAGGTCTGGGGAGAAGTGGAAAACAGCAAAGTTTACACAAATGTATGATGCTGTTGCTTCATTAACATGCTAATCAAAGGAGTAGACTTCTGACGCACATAGGTAAGAGAGAGATAGAATGCATTAAAGAATAAAGCCAAAACATACAGAGAGCTCGTCCACAGGAAGAGGGTTTACACACTGTTTGCTGCGACACCCCATTGATCATACACACAATTTAGGCCCCTAACTTTGAGCTTCTGAGTTGCACATAAATGGACATATCTGGAGCAGATCAGAGCAGGTTATCCAGAAGAAAGGAAGTTAAGTTCCTCAAGGGTCATTTTCAAATTTTGAAGGAAATGTGTGGCAGGGTTGGCTGGTGACAAACATTTTGTGTAACAAACTGCATGGCAAGAAGGAGCCGTGTCTGTAGACTGAGCACAGTTGGAAAATAAACAAAACAGATAACTGATTTTCATTTTAAAGCGCAAGGAAGTTTAGCCTCAGTTTTTTAGCCAGTGATTCTGCTTTTCAATTCATTTAGTTTTATGAGACTGTGTTGAACTTTAGTCTTTGAAAAAGGACCAAGTAAAATATTGACAGAGAAACAGCATACCCTGAGATGGTGGCTGGACTATGATAGCCTGAAAGCCCTAAACAAGATTAAAAACAACCGGTCTGTGAAAAAAGCTTCAGTTAATATTTATTCAAAGAGCATCAAACAACTCAGACACACCAGGAGAAAGGAGCGCAGTTGGAAACCAGGGACCCAGATCACCATTTTTCTTATAAGTTTCATTAAGTCAATTTTCAAGAGGCTCATATGTACAACTTGTGTTCAGAAGGGTTTGAACACTCCCTTTGTTATAATTCCACTATGCAGTTGCTGTAACTAGATGGCTTGTCTGCCATCTGTCCCCTCCACAAATGCTCGGCATTCTGTTCCCAGCCATCGGGACCATCTGCAATTAATAAGTTGCCAGGATGACTCTATACATATATAATTTCACATGTTCAGAGTTAGCAATTTTTCTTTATTTGGCAACAAGCACAGTCAAATACTTCAAATAAAAAGCCATAAAACACGACACACTCTCGGGGTGGAGGACCTTGCTCACCTGGCCAACCCCTACGGTAACTGCTACAGCAGCGCCGCGGGGCAGGGCAGCCGCCCCGCAGGGCGCTGCGCGGATACCTGTGAGCACGAGGCAGCGGCCGCCTGGGACGGAAAACTTCAGACCGCCACGGCCGCGGAGCTGCACGAACGGGGGGGACCTGCCCAGGTGTTCCACGCCGCGCGGCGCTGCGGGGAACCGACGCGCTCCGGGACCGACACGGGACCCGCCGGGCTCCCTCCCTGCCTCCCCCCCGCCTCGGCGGCGGCCGCGGCGCTGCCGGGAGGCTGCCACAGCGCCGGCGCCCC
>JAWLRI010000217.1:90000-111994 GCA_034781795.1 Crypturellus tataupa | reverse complement strand
GGGCCGGGGCCGGGGCGCGCGCGGCCCCGCCATGTCGCGCGGGGCGCTGCGGAGAGGGCAGGAGCGCAACAACAATAGTGAAAACACGGGCTTCCCCCCGCTGTGTGCCGGGCTGAATGTCCCAATGCCCACGGAGCTCTAGGGCACCGTGCGTTACTGCTGGGGCAGCTCGTGCTATGAAGTCAGTTGACTGAAAGATCCAGAGTGGTTTTGGATCCTTTCAGTTTCTTTTCCCTCTTCTTCTTGCCTGTCTTTAGTGCTGAGCAGCCCGATACCAAAACACAGGCTTGCAAGCTGCAGGAGTGCCAATAGATTCAGTGTGACTTTGGCAAATGATATGCCATCCGGATAAAAACCCCTAAGTGTGTAGTGAGGACATTAATATTTTAGTAAATCAGCTTATTTTTGCTAGGAGAAAGCCCTATTTTTCCTAAGCATGTGAAGTTGCATTTGTCTTAATATTACAGCCGAGTGTATTCACAGATCGTCTAGATTTATGGAAATCTCTGACTTCAGGGCTCTTTCCTGCCCTGCTGCCCGGGGACTCGTTCCTGCGGCGCTGCTGTCACCTGCAGCTGCCGTTGGCGCCTTTGGGTGAGCGCAGGATGCCTCCTCACATGTTGTCTTCCAATGAGGATGCCGTGAGCAATGTCCATTCTGTAATTTAAACACATTTTCTTGTGATTTTGCAGCCTGAGTGCAGGAGTGTTTTCATCTGCCGAAATAAAGGACCGTTTGCACGGAAACGTGAGTGCTGAGGATGGGCGCGCGTGCAGGAGGGGCTCTCTGCTCTCTGCCTCTCCCCTTGCTCCGCCAAATTTAGAGCACGCGTTGTGGAAGCCAAGACTGTGGAACAAATGCTACACAGCCAAACTCATCTTACTATGACTAAGTCATTTAAAGTTACTACAGATCTATGTAGGTTTAATTATAGATTTTCATGGACTTATTCCAGATGAGATCTAGATAAGGCAGCAGAACTTTGTCATAGGGTTTGATTTGTTATACGAATTGTCATGAATATAATGGCACCAAGTAAATACAGTAGCGCGCCTTATTGACACGTCAAGAAGTATAAATCAAGTATAAATCAACAATTTTATTAATTAAATTTTAAAAGTCAAACTGAGATAGCAACTGCTTCTTTCACTATATTATTTTTACTTTTTAATTACATTATAATTACAGCTAAAGGTCAGGCCTGCTTGTCTATGCACATACAGAGCAATGGTGCCTGTGTAACAGAGCAGTGTATTCTAGAAACTTCCCAGAATATACAGCTCTGAGAAACCATAGCGTATATTGAATGAAGGTAGATGGAAAGTGAGAAATAGATGCAGGGAAAGAGAAATGCTTATGTAAGGGCGAGCTGAGATTAGAACAGTGCAGATTTAGGAGTGAAGATCTCCTAAGGCTTGGGAGATGATGCTGTCTATCCTAGCAGTCCTCAGCAGTTCAGAAGTTGAGAAAAGCCTAGTTGCAAACAATCGACTTTTTTTTTACTGCATTTAGAGTGTGGTTATATGTGCTTTGGAGACCACAATACGGCTAAAACAACAAGCAATTTATTCTAAAATTTACTGTCTCTGGATGGGCAATTTATATAAAAAAAAAATGGTCAAAGCAGTGGTTTGCAGAAGGAACTTTGTTCTCAGCAAATGACAAGGAGATACTAAATTGCAAATATGGAAGAATACAAAAGGTTAAAAAGACAGAATGGGGTTGGTCTAGATGTTGGAATTAAAATTACAAAGCACAGGCAACTATGCACATTTTAAACTAAACCCTTTTAATCCTATACACAGAGCAGAATGACTATGTGCCATCTGGAATTCAGGGAATCCAATGAAGGTTGGAGATGTAAACATCACACACAGGATTATCAACATCTGTTTTCAATGCATCCTAATATATATGCATCCTTGAGGGATAACTTAGAGAAAATGAGGGGAATTAATAAAACCTGATGAAATAAAGAGGATCGCATCACTGTTTTTATTTGGAGATGATATGGACTTACACAGGCGGAATAAATAAAGAGTATGATGTTTCAAGTCTGTTTTCTGTTCATCTCTCCTTCCAACTCCCATTGATCCTATAATAGCAGAATAAATTACAGTCCTACCAGATGTAACATTTGGGAAGATTTGGCATATAATATCCCTCCTACTCTTCTCCCCCCAAACCAGCGAATGGATTAAAATCAGTAAGTTCTGAAAACTTGCAGAACTGTCTCATATTAGCTCATTCTGTCCCCCTCTCCCACCCCATTACTGACAGTAAAAGACTCCTAGAGGACTATGACAATATAAATTGATCAATCTACACGTAAAAACATATAGAATATAAAGCATAAGGCCCTTTTTTACATTTTATATGAACACGAATGAGTAACTCCTCTAAAGAATGCATATCAATGTTTAAATGATCCTAGTAATCTTACAGGACTGGTAGCAAATGGCTTTCTATTTTCAGAGGGTCCACAAAGCGCAATGACAATGATGGATAAAATACAAAAAAACAAAAGATATTTTGCACAAACCAGTTTAAAAAGATCACTTGACCAGGCCCAATATTTTGTTGCTAGGGAGGGAACAAAGATGACATTGATTATTTCCACAGTTAAGAATCCACAATGTAATTGATTTTTATCTGACTCATTTAGTGTGGGCAGGCTCCATTTGTTCAAGTAACCTATAATATATTCCTTGAATCACTGTAACTATGAGAGATATAAAAGTTGATGTAATGAGTTAAACACACTATTTAACTCAATTTGTTTTGCACACTGAATTCCCATTTCTGACACAGATACAGGTTCTGCCTAGATGTTGGCCATTTTATAAGATTATGATACGCATCTAAATCAGTTTATGTGCAGCCAGATATTCCAAGGGTCTCCTTTGTTCATGGTGCCTCTGATTCCCCATTTTGAGGTTTCATTTTGAGAGACACTGTGTACTTGCTGCTTTCATTGACTGTTAGGGGCTCTGGGCTACCAGAAAATGCAAAACCAAGACTAGCCACCAGTGTAGAAAATATAAGGGCAGTTCTTTAAACTGGTGCGTAATATTTTTGACACATTAAGTTTCTGCTTCTAGACAGCTGATTGACTGCCAGTTCATACCAAACCACCCAGGAATTTCACAGCTTAAATGTCCTCTACACCTAGAGAGGTCTGTGCACATCCATAATTATTCCGCTCAAACAGGATGGCCCCTGTTTAATCTCTGAATCCACGGTGCTCATTGAAAGCTCTCCGGTCACAAACTGCAATGAGACATGTAGGTACATTTGAAAATTCTGTTCTGTGGGTCCCTGCGTGTATCTGTGTGCCACAGGCTCCAGGTGAACAATATTGGAGTTCATCTGAGAACCAAATCTAGATTTAAGATCCTTTTACTTCACATCTAGATCTAAAGGTTAGACTTGTTGAACTTGCCTTATTTCTAAACAAACGAGTTTTCCATTAATAGACAAGCAAAAGCAGCACTCTGGCAAAAGAGGCAGCCTTTAATTTATGCATCTGTATGCATGACTCTCAGATTCCTTTCTCCGCTGATAAACGATATCTTATTAGGAAAAAAATCAAAACCCAGATGATCATTAACTGCAGTTGCTATTTCTGCCAGAAAAGGAAAGGAGCAGTGAGCCTTCAAGTATCAAAATTCAATAAACAATCAGAGCACTTAGATGTTTTTTTCAATTAGGCACACAACAAGGACGTTCTTATTTTACTGTTATCTGGTTGACTCAAAATGCATTGCAGAAGTGCAAGGAAAATCTCTTTGTTTCCTTATTCAAAGCAGATAATTATTTTACAAAGTGGATAAAGTCATTTTTATAATACAGACATGCAGGTTTTCTTTTTTTTTTTTTTGAGGAGGGAAGATATTCTCTGAAGGAAATTCAAGAAAATTCCTTTATACTAGGAATTTCTTATATAAATAAAATTAATTGTCTTTCATAACAAGCATTTTTTGTTGTTGCTGTCTGGAGAAATTAGAAAACAATGCACAAAAAACCACTCTCTCCTGCACTTTGGCAGGGAAGCTCTTTGCTGATCCTTTGTTTAACCACATGTTTTGGGGAAGCACACGTGTATCACCAGTGAGTCCGGGTTTAAGAAACAGCTATATCAGATCACCATACAAAAGAAAGGCTGTTTTCACTCTTGTTGTGTGTCAGGTTTTGCATATGAAATAATCTTAAGATTGGTTGGTTTTACTGTCTGTGATAAAATTTCATTTTATTTTATTTTATTTTGTTTTGTTTTGTTTTTTTTCCCCCAGTAATTAGAGCTGGAGATACCCAAAGAAGTAACTTGGGGAAAACCACAGATTAATTTAAGCATGAATGACCCACTTAAGTTTTTTAATCAAGTAATGACTGAAGAAAGTGAGAAAAAAACAATGGAGGAAGTTGAATAGATGGTCACTGCTATTGCAAACATCTGAGTTTCATTTGTAGAAAATATTCTTTCAAACTTAAATATTACTCTTTTTTAAATGTTTCAGCTTGGACTCTCTTTCAGCATTGGCCTAGCAGAAAGCTTTCCAGATTTCCAAGGACCTTTTCTATAGAGAGTAGTATTAGATAACTTGAAGGGTCCATTTTTCAGTAGTATTATCTCAGTAATAAATTGTATTTTACACTACTTTCAGGCTCCTGGTCTAAGGCTTTGTACGTCTTTTACAGCTCTTGGGTGAGGAGAGAGATCAAATCTGGACTCTGGTAGAGCCACACAAAGGCTGACTTATGAGTGAGAACATATACCACAAAACTTTTACTTATAAAATTAATAATAGATGAGGACAAAACTGTATCTCCTGCCAAGCAAAATAATCTACCTGCTTTGCATTAGTCCTAAACTCTAGCTACCCTCCTCCTTCGCTGTTTGTGAGGGAAGATTTAGAGCTGAGAGACGCACTCTTCTTTCCTGGACGTTTCTGGTTACCAAACCTGAGACTCGGCCTCCACACTGTTTTTCTCGGTTATCACTGAAAATCGCCAATACTGCTTCCTCGGCAGCAAAGGGCCGAAGGGGCAGGTATTAAGTAGCCAAAGGAGCTGGTTATCCTCTTTTTTAAAAAAGCTGGGACCCTGAGGACTGATTTTGTTCCTGCTGGTTTGGTCAAACTCCCCTTCTCCCGCTGAAAAGAAAGGGCCTATCCGCATGGGCACAGGCGAAGGATGAGTGTGTATCTGCGTAACCGCCTGGAGCAGACAGGCCCAGAAGCACCAACAGAAATCAAGATGAGGTGCAGGCAGACAGGCACACAGATGTAATCCTAATTTGTATGTGATCGTGGTGGGTTTGGAGTCTGACCATCTCAGCAGTAAGTAGATATTCTGTATTAAAAGAAACCCATAAATCAGGAGAGGAAATTACAGACAATACAGGAAAAGATTGTCACATTCACTTTCAGTTTGGCCATATGTTCAAAAGACTATTCTTCTTGTTCACAGTTGGTTTTCTATTTGAAGTTCAAATGTGCTGAAATGAATCGCTGCGTGACGACTCTAAAGCAGGCAGTTGGGGATGCAAATACTTTTATTTGCAATACTTTTAAGGGTGAAAATACACTGAGAAACAGTTCTCTTAAAAACATCTCTGCCTTATGGAACTGTAATAGGTTAATACATGCAAGTTTGTGCAATGCGATAAGAAGGATATTCGAATACACAACGCAGCTGTCAAAAACATATCGGCATGGTTCCCTTATTTTAGTAAGAGGCCCATTCTTTTTCTTAGCTTTCAGAACGTAAGTGTAATAGTTCAAACATTTCTATCTTTCTATTATAATTTTTTACAAGATGAGCAAGAATTAGTCTGGTCATTTTCCAATAAATTAAAAGACCTTAATATGTAACTCTGTTGGAAAATAGATATATAAAATACAATTCAATGGTGAAAAAATAAGATCAATTCTGAAGTCTGTAATACCATTATTGTAGGAATTGTGTAAAATGTTTGCTCATGTTTTATGCATTGCAGAGCTGTTCTGCAATGCTTGCTTCCCCGACGTGACTTTGGATTCACCTTCATGTGAAAGCAGCAAGAGCTTTGGGGACAAAAGCATTAGGCGTGTATGGTAGGAATTCAAGGAATGGTGACAGTCTTTGCAGAGTTATGATTTGAGAATCTTTGTGTCAGAAATCTATTTTGAGAATGGATTTAAAAGAAAAGATTATACTTGGCACACGAGAGAGAGAGAATTTCAATCAGAAAGAAGAGTCCAGAAAAACGATGGGTAGGAGCAAAGTTGAGAAAAGCAAACAAAGAGAGGAGGATATCAGATTAAATGCACTGATCTGCACTCTTAATTCATATTGGTAAGAATAAAATGCTAATTAATTTACCACTGTAGCCAAAGATCAGAAGTAAGCTGGTTTGCCGTTGTGTTGGCTGAGAAGCTCCTGCATCCTGAACTCCTGAAGTTGGACATCTTTTTTTTCCTCAAAGCCAGTTTCACACTTGCAGCTCGCCTCCACTTGCACTTCTTAGCTTATAACTGCAAATCCGAGAATCTATAAGATTTAGTGACCTTTATTTTATATCAATATAAAAATATATTGACTTGAGCTAATCTTTAGTCAGTGGAGGTGATCATTTACCTTAAGAAAACATTAATCTTCATTGAAACAATCAAAGAAAACAATATCAATATAGTAATGTAATACCTTTCATTATTAAATAAATGCTACATTTAACAAGTACCTTTTCCATGTAATCATTCAAAGTAGTGGAATGATTTATTTTCTAAAGGATCTATTTAATGCTCATTTGGACTATATTTAAATTTAAAAAACATTTGATAGAAAAGAACTTCAACAATAGAAACGTACTATATCTTTAAAGAGACTTTTTTAGGTAACAACACTTTATTTGTCAGTCTGTCAGTCCTAACAGTAAAATGCTTGTTTCGGGAATAAAATATAGGCATAGCCTCTGAAATTCCCTTAATACAAACTTCTTAACCATGCCCTTTGATTTCTTTCTCAGTTTTTGTTCTGAGAGAATATATTTCTCTAGAGAGTAAAGCAAATTACTAGACTTTGTTTCTTGCTGCATCCTTTGCAGGCAAGTTCTCATCATTATTCTTTGTTAATACAGTGACATCTGGGAACAGATGTAGAAGGGACCAAGTGGTCTTTCATTCCAGTGTATTCTCTCCCATGCAAGATCAATTGAAGTAAACTGAATAAAACCCAGAACACAGGAAAGAATAATGGTCACCTTGAATAAAGTATTTTTGCTAGGGGAGTGGGCTGCATATTTCTAAAAGGTGATTTATGCTGCATATGCAACAGAAACTGGCACAATCCTGCCTGTCATCTTGTTCCTCATTCCTTTCCCCAAGTTCAGCAATGAGTCAGTCTGACTCTGAAAAAAATGTCCTTTTGCTCTATAGTGTAGCACAGAATACTTCTTATAAATTCTTATATAAGAAAAGAACCTCTCTGACATTACGATTATAATCCTGTCTGTATTTGCAAGACGCCTGAGGAATATACTAAGGTTCAGATGGGTGGTCAGGCAGTGCTGACAGCTAGACAAGATAGGATCACATGAAGAAAGGGAAAAGTTCCTATGGTTTTGCTCTTTCTCCGCTTTTTCCCCCCTAGATTTCTTCCATAAGTTGGACATATTCATAACAGCTAACTTAATGATAATAAAATATAGTGTGTATTCCCATAGTGCTGTTCTTTAAAGTTTTAAACCCTCCAGCTTTTTTCAGATCTCTAAATAAATGTAACATGTCTAAGTATAAAATTAAAATCTTTTGAAAAAGGCAGTTTTTAATTTCTCATAGGAAATGGGCTTTCTCCCTTTTTGTATTTCTTTCTTTCTTTTTTTTAAAGGAACTGAAATTTTATTGTTGATGATTGTGCTTGGTCTCACCTTCCTGCATTTGCTGGAGAATGATCACAGTGAAGCTACTGCCCCTGTGCAGCAGGCAAAATCAACCAATTAAGTTCAGTGCGTCTTCTCCAGGTGGGCACGGCACCATTAAAGATCATTTTCACATTTACCAGTTTTTTGCAGCTGTATGCAGTGGAGAATGTATAGAAGCTGTATGTTCTGTGTGAAGAATTTGAAGAGTGCTACATTCAATGCTAAACTGACTTACTCTGTGGCAAATTTACTCTGTGATCCTTCAAGAAAAACATTCTCCATCCATTTGTGCTTCAGACACTCTAGCTTTAAGAACAGGTAAAATTAAGACCCCAGGTCATCTACTCATTTTGAGTGCAGTCCGGTGTGCTCTCTCCTAGACATCATGGCAATTCTATGATAATAGATAATAAATTACAGGTCTTGGGGGTATCTGAAGGAGTAAATCTCTTTCATTAAGTTAGTATCTTTCCAATAAGATCATCTCCCATTAAATTCTTATAGCCAAATTAATCAAAAGATGGATTTCAAGTTGTCTGTCACTTACTAATACCTAGATATTGGGATTGCTGTGAGTTAATATACTACTGTTGTGCAGAAATGCAGCTAAGAAGGTGAGACTGGTCTTGATGTACATACTGATCAGACAGACACCTAAGAGTTAGCGGCAGAGATACTCACTCAGCGGTGGCCTGATGTGCTCATTTCAGAATATCGGTCCTCACGTGCCTTTGGCTGCAGTCTCCCGAGCTACGTGACTACACGAGTCAGACCTGGGCAGCGAGCAGGGTGGTCATTGGACACTGGTCAGGAGTGGGGCTAAGGTCGGGAAAATTATATAAAGCCAATCCAAAGAAGTAAAGACCCAGGGCTGTTTGTTGACTGGAACACGCTCAACAGGCAGACACGTAGCTTACTTTTGACCACGGCATGTTTGTGACCCTCTTTTGAGAACAGACAACAGGGCTACAAACCTATGATCTTGAATGAATGCAGGGGTCTCCGCAGAACTTTATGGAATAAATTGCTAGCATGAAAGATAAACCAGGAATATCCTAAAAATGTTGAAGCAAAATTAACATTTTTGTTTAATGCAGTAAGATGGATTCATCAGTCATAACAATATTTTTGAATAATTATATGCTGATTTTTTACCAAAAAGTGCAACATTCCTGTGGTATAATTATTACAGTGTGAAACATGTTTGAAATAGCACAAGGTGACTTTCTCATTGGGTAGGTAAATTCATAGTGTCAGGAAACATTCTCCTCCCCAGGTCCTAGAAATTATGTACCTAACATTCTCTTTCAGCACAAATACAAGATACTATTAATAATATATCTGTAGCTGAACATAAGGTTTGGAGGGAATATTTAAAACATTTAATTATTCAAATGAAGGAATTAATTAACTGTGTTCCTCTTGCAGTTCTACAGTATTTCTAAACAGAGGAACTCAGCATGGTAGAAAGAATACAGTAAGTGCCTAGGAGGAAATAAAAAATAAAATAAGTGGACACTGGAAACTTCCCTAGTGGCTGAGGCTATGACATGCATGCTGTATATGTTGTCACTTGGAATTACATGCATAGATCAAACACGTGATACATTCCTATCCATTTGGACTGCTCCATGGAAAGAAATCAGATGAAAAAAATAGGAGTTTGTCATTCCAAGGAGAGTATAAGTTGGTAGCGTTTGGATATTAACATCCTAGTCAAGGCTCTCACACAGATAGCAAGATTGCCAGTAGGTACTGGGGTCAGTATTTACCAATTAGCTTGAGTATCAAGAAAATACAAATTTATATTTTGTCTTTGAATTAAATCTGTAGCACAGACTAAGTCAGTTAGGAGCTTATGCACGAGTCCCTTCCTTATAAATCTTTTTTTTTTTTTTTTTTTAACATTAATGTCTTAGCATGGATGGAAGAACTGTCATCAATCAATCACATTCAACTGCTTATAAATCCAGTACAAGGTTTTGATTTTGGGGGTTGATGTTTAGACTCTGAAGGGGTGTTTCTTTCCTCCCATGTCCTGAATAGTTCCATAACTCAAGATGTTTGCAATGAATGCGGTGACCTTCTGAGTTGCAGCTGCCATAGGAATTATGTTAAACTCCAGGGAGAGCCTTGAAGAAGGGCCTTGAATATGAAAAAGAATCACTGACTGGAGGAAGCGCCAGTGGAGTGCATCCAGGATGGGGGTATTACTCGTCCCACCACCTGAGTTTTGAAAAGTGGTGTTTTTCTCCCTCCTCACCTTAATCTGAAGAAGCTTTCTCCTCTCTTATTAATGATTTGTGTTAAAATGCTAAGCAAAAACAACAAAAAGAAAAGGGGATGCTTCTTCCCATGCTGAGAAAATAAAATGGGATTGTTTCCAAGTGCCCGGCTTCTGGAATTGAATAGCTAGAGGCACCTGCTTGACTCTTCAGCCAGCTATTTAACCTCCAGAGGACACTGCAACCTCTGTGATCAGCATTTCCTTATTGGCTGCCATGTTTTCCAGGCAGCATGCAGAATTTTAGGACTTTCCTTCCGAGGCATCTACCTCTCTATATGTTCTATATAGAAAGCTTGTGTACCTGAGACTGCATCTGAGATCCTGTCTGAATGACAGCTTTTATGGGGGACAAAAGGCTCAAACTTGTGGAATGGAATAACTGATTTTTTGGGGAAAAAAGTATATAAGCTTATGTATAATATGAGTCTACAAAATGCTAATATAATACTTAAAATATAAAAGTGATAGACTACTTTCATTCAGTGGGTGAAGATCTTGATATCCTATGCTTAGGTACCATACAGAGTGTGACATAATGCTACAACAACAAGCTGTACCTCAGTACAGTATTTAACTTTTGTGTATGATGGATTTCCTCTATTCCTGATTCCAAGATGTCGGTATTTTTTTGCTTTCATCAGCTCTCAAGCACTTAGTCTAAGCCTAGTCTAAGCTGCCACCGAATTGTTTGATTTTTGTTGTGCAAAGTGTTAAAGAATTCTGAGCTGATGAGAATTTGCCAGAGCTGGGCTTTTGGCAGAAGAGCATCCTTGATTATGTTTCAAAGCTCACCTAGATGGGCATTATCACATTCCTTGCTGGAACAGGATGATGGGAAAGCAACCGCTCTGTTTGCCTTTCCAGAAATCTTCAGGGATAATTTGCTCAAGAGAAGGTCAAATGCAATTTGAAGCTGGGTTGTTTTACATATTTGTTTTCAGGCAAGCTATGGTCAAACAAAGCTTAAATATTATTAAATATAAAATGTATAGCTATATAAACAAGGTACTTAACACAGCTCAGCAGATTTTCACTCATCTAGACAGAAGGAGAAGGAATTTGTGAGAAGAATCTAGATAAACTCTCTGGACTACTTCTATCTTGCTTAAATCTTAAGAAGGTACTTAAACAGAACTGACCGTTTGTGTAAGTCTAAATTTCTTTCCCAGTGCAGCCAATATAAGCCGGTATAGCTGGGCATGTACTAGGGAATCTTTCACTGTGCATCTCAAGGCTTTTGGAGATCTCTGTATGGTCTGTTCAGGCACTTGCTATGCGCCAGTACTTGCAGCCCATCTACAGCAAATAGGGGTGGGAAGCCTGGCCTAGAACAGACTGAGAAGCCCTGACTTAAGCCCTTTTTAGCCCTGACCTAAAAAAGTATCTGTTACCTTGCTGTAAGCCAGAAAAGGTGATATCATAAAGAGAGTGTATTAGAATTGCTGACCTCTGGCCTTGGCTTCCAAATCCGGAAAAAAAAAAAAAAAAAAAAAAGTGTAGTTCTGTACTGCTGAAATGCGGCACTGATCTTGGAAGCTGAGCTGGTTTTGCTCTTGGAAAAATAGTTTTAGCTCCCCATAGAGCAGACAGGCACCCTTTGTCTTAATAAAAAGAGTGGTCAGGTTTTTAGCAGCAGAGAGTATTTACTCTTAAGACTTCTGCCAGGTTTGCTTAATTGGACTATTTGGCTGAGAAAAGCTAGCTATGCTTTAAGACTACTGGCTATGTGAGTAGTCTCAGAGCTCTGATTTTCATGCTTTAGCACTAATTTACTTTCTGGCTAAACTTTGGTTAATCAGAATTCTGTACCTCAAGCAGATAAAGGGACAAATCTCTCTGAGTGAAAGGAGCCGCAGTTCCATTTAGGGCCATTAAAATTCCATCTACAAATACCACCTCAATATTAACTACTTCCTATAACTTCTTGAGTATAAATATTTTGTAAGCATATAGATTTGTACACAGATAGCTAAAATTTGGCACTAATTTCTTAACAAAAATATGTTTTACTCATAACTGCTAGTATATTGCATAAAGAATTTGTAAATCTTGGAGAATGATATCTGCTTTCCCTACAACAGCTGTTCAGACTTCGTTCGCTTGGTCTACAGGCAGAAGATTAGCACCTTGTCCATACCTGTTCAGGTTTTGCCAGCGAATACTGCCAGCAAAGGCACTGCCAGTGCAGGGTGCGGTGGCATGTTTGGGTAAATCGAGTATTAAGAATTTGTGAAAATGTGCTTTGCACTTGAAACCTGGGGTTGAGTAAGTATCCTGACAAAGATGTTGTAAACTAGTGAGATTGCTTTTATTTTTCACACTTCCTTCTGGAAGAAAAAACATCTGTGATATTACTAGATTCTTACATAGCCTAATCTAGAAGGTATTTGTCTTATCTTTCAGATAAGAAGAACTGACACCTTGTATAAATCCTATGTAAATAGAAAAAGTACAAGGTAGGAGTTAGAGGACTTTCCTCTGAGTTTCTGAACAATAAATCACATCACACCTGAAGAAATGTAATAATACCGTTCTGGGTAAATCTTGCCTAAGATGACACACAAGACAGATAGGCGTATGGAATAGGCTTGCACCAAGAAGGAGAACTGACATTTGTTTATTAATCACCTAGGGTTTTCGAGGTGCCTTATTTTGTCCAATAAACAATATGAGCCCAAGATACTAAATGAGTGTCGTTTCTGCAAACACTGTGCACCTCTCACACAGTCTAGACTAAATCAAAAAACGTGAAGACAGCATTTTGCAGTTTCTGCAGGAAAATTGATAAAGACCAACAAGCCTCAAAAGATTTTTAAGACCAAATCATAAATTTGTTGTGGTGAGCACCATGACGTGTGGGGGTGGAAGAAGTGCCAGCTGGACTATCATCTATCTTGGCAATTGTACTGTGTTCATCACCATGGTATCAGAACACCTTTACAAGCTTTAAGTGTAATCACAGTAAAGGATTTCTAGCTCTCTGCTCGTGTCCTCACAGGAATGGTTTTATTATACCCATTGTTATTATTCTCAAGCAGGTAGGTAAAGAAAATGGATTTTACATTTCATTCAGAAAAAGCAGAGATTTGTAATTGTTCAAGCATCATCAGGCCATGAACTCCACAGCTGTAGGCCAGCTGCCAGGAAAATTTTATCTGGATGGTTCTTCTCTTGTCGCAGTGGACTATAACTTTAGGGAAAGGTCATGAACGCAGAGGGAGGTAGCCTTCACCCATTAATACTGTTAGGGCACAGAAATTTGTTTAGGACGGGTGTTTGGAGAGCTCCTGAAAAGGACTCTTGATTTTTACTGGCTTCACTGGTAGTGCAGGCTCCTCTCAGCATATGTGCTAAGGATCTGTGCTTATCTCTTTGCCAGCAGATGATGCCTTCCCTGGACTTCACTGTGCCTCCAACACGGACAGACAGAGACACAAGAAACCAGAATGCTGTTTTCATACACTTTGAGCGATGCATAGGTATCTGCACTGCAACTTAAGATGAGCTGGATGTGCAAACATTATTTCCTTGAGTATTTCCATATTGTCTCATACAGCAAGCATCAGATCTAGCTATTTTTCTCATGTTCGTGTTTTTCATGTTCATTATAAATAACACCAAACTTATCAAGTGACCCTATGGAAATCAGTGGAACTTTATGTCCTATGAAGAATATCTCAGTGAGAATAAACTCATTAAATCTTGATCCTTAGAGTGAAATCTTCACTTCATTGAAGTCAATGATAATGTTTCTATTAGCACTAATTAGTCAAGATTTTGTCCTCAGTGTACAGCTGTTAATAAGAAATTAATGACAACCAATAGACCTAATACTGCAAAAATTCTTTGTGATGAGATGAAGAGACTGAAAATTGGACTCAGGTTCAGTCTTGGCATGTAGGGTCTCCTTCTGATGTTGATATGCAAGTACTTTTATTTCAAGCTGAGCCGAACATTACAAAAAATGTGAGATAATCAGATGTTACGAGATATCTGTTCCCTTTCACTCATGAGCCTATTATAAGTTGAAATACTTGCATTGTTTATGTAGGAAAATGATTATATTATTCCATCATCTAAATTATCTCTTTCATTTTATTTTTATCAAGGATTACTTAATTTCAACTGTTGTTCTATTTTATGTAGAACTGACATGTGATTTCCTTCTTAAATGTGTTATTTTTCATTTTTTTAGAGAAGAAATACAATCAATATATTCACAGGGAGAATTTGTTAAACTGGAAAATCATATTTAAGACTTCAAGGTGTATATAAATTACAAAATTGACTTTAAAGAGGCCAGCTTTCTGTCAGGTGTGTGGGAGTGAATGACAGACTAATTCCCACACACACTCAAGAAAATTGTGAGTTGTCCTTTTAAAAAGTATGCCGTTACAACCGACCCTATATATATATAATTTCCATATTACACAAAAGTATCTTTATTGCAGCTTCTTTTGCATTTTATGCCAATGTCACTTGACTATCCAAATGCTGATCAGGTAATCCATTCTGAAAACTGTACTCTCAGGTATCAGCATCAAGCATTAAAAATGTGTTTAATCTTATTGTAATCTGCAGTAATCTCATACCTATTTTTTAGGGAGGAGATATTCTAGGTATGTTATTGAAATTCAATTATATTTTTCAGGTGAGAGATAATCTGCTGATTTATATGAACACAACAAAAGGATACCACTAGGATCTGCTCTCAGCATCTTTTTGTACCACTTCTCAAGACTCCCTAATGCACATTTCACATTACAGTTAATTTTTCCCATTATTTATCAGCTGATTGATCACTGCACCTTCATGTTAATAATAATATTAACCTTAGACAAGTATACTTTATGAAACCAGAAGAAAAAAAATTAACATTTTGCTACAAAACACTTTTGTTTCTTTAAGCATTTACTTTTCAGTGTATTATTAACATGATGCAAAGAGCAAAGAGACTGAACTGATGTTAGTTTGTTCCATATAGCTATAACGCCTAAACAGATGTTCTAGATAGATATTCACAATAGGTATAATACACTTGCACTGTGCTGAGAAATACCAATGATAAATCCTATTAACATTATCACAATGCTCTCTAGGAAGAAAATACAGGAAACTGCATTTACTTTCCCTCTTTGAGATCTTCTTGGGGTTTTTTGACTCATCTGTCAGCATATTTGGCTGATAATTTCTTTTCTCTGTCTGTGACCCTGCAGAGTGGACGAGCAAATCCCCTTGGAGCCAGCTCTGATACTCCTCTTTACTTTGACTGTCAAGAAGAGTTAAGAAGGGACAATCGTTACCATCTGCCTCAAAGGCTGGTCTGGGACCTGTGTGTGTATTTGTGAGCGTCAACAACTTTCCAACATATGTGCCTAGATTTAGTCTTTGAATTTGTTATTAGGTTTTTAAATATGTGACCCGGTTTTCAGTACTGACCACACAGACATCTGGTGATTTCTGTGTATGAGGGAATTATGCAATATCTCTGAACAAAAGCACCCAGTGCAGCTCCCGTTTTACATCAATGGAAAGACAGTTGTCAAATCTGGTAGATACTGGACTGAACATACTAACACTTAAAAAGCAAATTTGAGATTTGTGGCCAGATATGATGCGTAAGTAAACCTGACAGTCCCATGAAATGTCATATAATCAAAAAAGTATCATAGAATTCTGGCCATTTTTTACTTTCTTTGTACCCATTATTTCATCTCTCTCATGACTTACTCATCGTTTTAAACTACTAAACTACTGAGAATCTTTTAAAAGCTAACTTTTTTTTTTTTAATGGAACTGTCAGAGCAATCTTCTTTAGAAATGTGAAAGTTCCTGCATCTAAATATTATTACTATATATAAGATACAAAATACTTTATGCCTTGAATGGGCATATTGTGATACTAATATGGAGAGAAACCATTAAAGTTATCATCAGGGAGATGTACTGGAAAGGTCTAGTGTTTAATAAGAATTTTGATATTGGTTGCCTGGTGATACATTTTGGAAGGCACAAAAAAATACATGGTAGCAAAAGTCTGTTGTTAAGTATGTAATACAGCAAATTTATGTTTCTGTGAAGAAGAGCTGCTTTACTTCTGAGGCGTTTGGAGACTTGCTGCTAGCCCTTGAGAGTTAATAGCACTGACACTGAGAGACCAAACCTGACTGATTAATATAACCATTTCCTATTCCTATTCCTATTCCTATTCCTATTCCTATTCCTATTCCTATTCCTATTCCTATTCCTAGTTGTGTTAGAACACAACTTGTCTGAGTAACCAGGATAACAGAGGTTGTATAAAGTCATTTGGGATTTTTTTAGACAAGGTACTGGTTAGATCTGCTCCTTAGCTGTTCTAGCATATGCCAGTGACAGACAGCAGAAGATTAGAAATTTTTCTTTGCTGTATCCTCTTCAATGTCTAAGCCCAGCTTCTCTGTGGTCAGGCAGAGTATACAGTCTATTATGTTGCCTATAACCTTGAAAAATGTTAATGCTATTTTAGGTCTGTTTAAAAAAGCTTCCTCTCTGCCTTAAAAAGTTGAGCTCCTAGGAACAAAGGTAGTTGGGGTTTCAGGTGGAAGAATACAAAAGCAGCTCCAATAGTTCGTTTGATCCTCCATAGATTTCTTTTTTTGTAGGAAGACATAAAGATTCTGTTGGCATGAATTCTGGAATGATCTGCAGAGCCTCCTTTGTTTGTTGCAGCAATCTTTAGACACCTGGCTGATCATTCCAGATCTAAATTCCACGGCAGCCTAATTTTAAGGAGCAGAAACATATGTTGTTCTCAGGTACTTGCAATAACATTACAATTCAAAGGCAATATCAATCTTGCCAAAGAGAGAAACTGACTGGCAGTTTTCCTTGTTCAGAATCACAGCAATAGCTGTGCAACAGGAAAACCTGAGGGCACAACTCATTTTTCAGCTATACTGCTTCAAGCTGTTCTAGACATTTCGGGATTTTTTTTTCCTCTGTTTTCTGAAGACCTATGCAGTTTACATGGAGTTCATCTGGTATATTTGCAAATTATCCATTTACTCACCAAATTTATCTAAATTTTCCAAATTAAACCATTTCCTTTGAATTACACAAAAGCTACAAAAGAACTGTCAGGATTTCATTAACTTCACTCCAAAAGCGAATGTGTTGCCTCGTCCCCACCCCCAATCTGTGCAACTACTACAATTCTGGTTCTACAATAAGACTGAAGAGAAAAATATTACGTGTTATAGGTAGTTTCAGCACTGTAGAATTGCAGTAAAATATTTTCTCTATATTAATGAGCCATGAAAACAAGCCTCTTGTGCTTTTTGGTTCCTGTTGGCTCGATAAGATTTTAAGCTTGTGATCCCTGTGCTATGCATAAGCTATATATTTTTTTCAGACTTGAAGACAGTAACTAAGAAATGCTCAGTGTGATGTGTAATGTATGTAAGCTGTTCCATTTAAAGTTGCTATGAGCTTATGAAATTATAACAACAAGCTCATTCTATCCCAATCTTTTAACAAAGAGCAAGGTTAGTTTAAATGATGTGTTCAGGAACTATAAAAGGAAATATATATTTAGTATGAAAACACTGTAGGCCACGTTTTTACACAGTGCTGCATTGATATGATACTAATGATTGCAGTTTTTCAAAATAACAATATAAAGCAAAGGGTTATGAAGAGTTAGCTTTATAACTAAAAGAAAGGTCTAGTACCAGCTGTATTTTAACCATATGCTGCCCTATCACAGTGGCAAAACTCCTTTCTTAATGGAAAGAATGATTAAACTTCAGCAGGAGCAGATGGAGTTGTATGATGTGTATGGATTCTGGAATGTGGAGATGTTCAAAACAAATTTGTTAGCTGTGTGGTCTGTGGCTGCTTATAATATTTATAAATACTGAGACTGTTTTTCAGTATCTGTAAATCCTGGGCCTCTTGTAGCTAACTTCATTTTCTGTCTTCAACTCTTGTACGTTAAGGTAAATTCTTTCATGTCTCAAGCTACTTGGTTACTCCAAAGTGGAAAGTTTGAACATTTAAAAGTACTATTTTCAAGATTAGCGATTGTAAACATGCTGCTGTCATTTGGCCTGATAAAGCACGTTTTTGTTTTCCATCTGCAATATATTTTGTGTCTATGCATCCAAACATCCCCTTTTCATATGAAATAACTATCAACTATTACAAGGATGATCAGGGGTCTGGAACATCTGCCCTATGAGGAAAGGCTGAGAGAGCTGGGCCTGTTCAGCTCAGAGAAGAGAAGGCTGAGAGGGGACCTGATCAGTGTGTACAAGTACCTCAAGGGAGGCACTGAGGAGGATGGGGCCGGTCTCTTTTCAGTGGTGACCAGGGACAGGAACTAGCCACAAACCGAAGCACCAGAAGTTCCACAGGAACTTAGGAAGAATTTCTCGGCAGTGGGTAACAGAGCCCTGGAACAGGTTGCAAAGAGAGGTTGTGGCATCTCCTTCTCTGGAGATCTTCAAAATTGGCTTGGACACAGTGCTGTGCCACATGCTGTAGGTGACCCTGCGTGTGTAGGGGAGTTGGACCAGATGATCCCTAGAGGTCCCTTCCAACCTTAACTATTCTGTGATTCTGTGATCAAGAAGAGAGACACTGACTGCTTCATTGCAGTTTCCACATGACATTCCTTATCACTAAAACTCTTTCATCAGTACTACCTGAGATCAGACCTGACTGTTTTTTTTTTCCCATCTTTTCATGGCTGTGAAATGTCTGTTAATAATAATGATTGAGCTACATGGCATATATGGCATTTCTTGGGAATTAGTGATTGACTAGGCAGCTCCAGGGGCTTAGTGCTCAGCAAAGGGCTATTCTCTCCAGCAAGAGACGCTCAAGGATTGTATCAACATTGTCATTATTATCAAAACAAGTATTCTGGAACATAGTGTTTGCAATTGTTGCATAAGAAATATCTCTATAAAATTATGATTTTGTACATTGATTCTTCAGATTTATCTCCACTTCAACATTCAGGTTAATTTATTATCTTTCTTCCTAATTTTACTCTTTTTCAGTTTATCTTCTTCTTTAAAAACCTGTAATGATCAGGTCTAATAGCTTATACAGTTAAGCAGAATATTGGACCTATATAATACATACATACATCTACAGTGTATTCTGCAGTAAAATATTCTTTCCGGTGTTTTATGAGGGGTACTGCCTTTGAAAAGCTTACCAACCCACATGCTTTGCAAAGGCATGCTCATTTGCAAGAGCACCACATTGACCCAAAAGGATGAACTTTAACATTGAGAATGTTTTCCAGGCCCCTCAAGCCTTGGTTTCACTTCTGGGGCTAGTGAAGGTGCCCAACACTAATAATTTATACCTATGGATAAGCATGCATACAGTGTACTTCCTTCTGGTAAAATACAGGCACCTTGAGTGGCTGGTACATGTGCACAGAGAACGGAACTATATGTTGTCTTTGTAATTAAGGAGATGACAGTTTTAACAGCATTGATGTTTTTGCCTGTAGGATGCACAGCACACTATTTCCTTTATATCAGTTAAGGTCTCTAGATGCTAATATATTATTCTCTGTACTATTGTATTATAACAATGTATTATTGTTATAGCTGAACTGTTTATGTAACTTCCACTGAAATGTGGTTATACATTGGTATGTGATTTCCATGCCTAGTTTCTAGTTTATAATTGAGCTACAAGCCTGCTGTTGATCCACACGTAAAAGTTTCAGTGGAATCAAGAGAGAGGGCAGGAGGGGAGGGTAGAAAATAACAGAAGTTTTTGCATAAAGTCTATGCCTGACATTAAATATTTCACTTAACTAAATGGAATGGCTATATGCTTGCGTGAGGACAACTGTATAGGCACAACTCAAAGCATTCATCTTCACAATTGTTCCAAAGGCAAATTACATTAGTTACAGGATACAACTGTAGAAAAGCAGACAATTAATGCTTACCTTAAAGCAATGCTAATACGAAAACTCCTAAAAGCAGAAAACCATAGTGCTAAACTGAGAAATCTTAAGTGCTTCTGGACAGTTCACAATGACAACTGAAATCAATAACATTTTTGATTGACTTCAGTGCAAAAAGCTTTATAAAAATGACATAATGACCCAACTTGTACATCAGTACTGTTTGAAAGTTTTTTTGTTTCCACTCCTCTACTTAATGCTTTTGTATTTATATAATGTATGCAGGTGTTTTTACAACTATGTGCTCTGAAGCCACTAACACTCTCTTTAGCAGGCCTCATACAAGGGGGTTATGAGTCTGCTCTAGAACTGCAATGCATGATAAATATTTAAGACATGATCTAGATAAAATTACCTTACTGCAAATAGGACTAAGAGGCACAACTGGAGTAACTTATGATTAACTAGGCTTACAATTTATGGCTTCTGGGTTCTGTGAAGAGATTCAAAGCCTTCTGGTGTCATAAGAAATGTTTTCTTCAAGGAGCTTTAAATCAAGCTCCTGCATTTCCTAGTTCTGCGTTTTCTTTCTCAGTATATTCCACTTAAGGTCAGATTTTATTCTCATGGAGCAGAAGCCAGCAGATAGCAGAATCTAGCCTAAATCCTTTAGACTTTGTAATGATGGGAGAATTCTTAAGGAAAATCCTATGATCTCAGCAAAACAAGAAACTTGTACTATTGCTAGTCAGGATTAAGAAACCATAAAATAAATCATTTTATGATGTTATTATTTCAGCACATGTATAGTACTAATCATGCAAAATATTTAAGCAGCTTTTTAGCAGTGAAATCAACAGAGAGGCTTGCATAATCTGATGTGCCTGACAGGACTGGACCTTAAATGTCTCCAGATGCAGTAAGAAGTATGGAACAGATTCACTTCGTGCAGTATTTCGAGCACAAGCTGCATCACAAAGTGTTAAATAATAAATAATAGCAGAGAGAAGTATACACAAGGGAGGAATGAAATGATTTCTGAGGAGAATTGAAAGGGGATGTTGATGAGGTGGAGGTTTTAAGAATTAAATATTAAAAACAAAGAAGGCTGCCTTTGGCCGGGACTGATTGTTTCTCCTGCTGAGAAATCAAGGGCCTTTTTTACCTCCCTCCCGGACAAGGATGCCTGGCTTACTGTCGCACCATTCAGTAGAATCATCACTGTACTTGGAGTCTATTTTTAAGGGAAGGCAAAGGATCACAATTAGCTAACTACAGCCCTCTCCGATTCCAGACGTCTGCTTTGTCCTCTGCCTCACCTTTCTGGTGATTTACTGCTCATCGTCTCTGTGTGAAGTTGGCCAAAGTTACCGAAGTGCAGCAGCAGCAGCAGCAGCAGCAGCAGCAGCAGCAGCAGCAGAGCCCCCTGCAAGAGCAGATGGAAGGAGGACGGTGAGGCTGCTGTGGACGGCGAGCCCAGCGCCCGGCACACAAGCCCTGCTCCCTCGGGGCAGCAGCGCCTGCAAGGCCGCAGCGGGACTATGCACACACGTCCCTGGGGGAAAGGGAAGTGGCCGTAAGCACCAGCCCACGCTGCTAAATCACGCCATAATGGGCTTATTTCCTACATTTGGTGGCAGCATAGTATTCGGGATAATATTATCACTACTTGTGCAGGTTACTGCCAAGGCAAAAGATGGAGACGAGAGAGTTAAGCCGCGGGGATGGGGAGCGAATCACTAAAAAGTCTTTCCCGGAGTCAGACCCTCCGTTCGGGGGGAAGTTGTTTCAAGCCGGTGCCTCGCAAACCGCCCGCTGCCTCCGCGCGCCCCGCGCAGCCGCCCGCCCGACCCGGCGCCGAGGTGCGATGCGGGGGGGCGGCCCGCGG